>MU568337.1:162113-181345 GCA_024362625.1 Silurus asotus | reverse complement strand
TGAGAGAGAAAGAGAGAGAGAGAGAGAGAGAGAGAGAGAGAGAGAGAGAGAGAGAGAAAATGAGATGTCCACACCATCTCCTTGTCGTCTGAGAAACCGATGGAGACGTAGCCGGCTGCAAGACCAGTGATCTCGAATGTGATCCCGGACCCTGAGGATGAGGGGGTGGCAGACATGAAGTAGCAGTTGGAGTTGGCAGGGTCGCAGCCGGTCGGTTGGCTTAAACACGTCTTAGTGGTGCCACAGCCTGAGTTGGAGATGGTGGACGAGGTGGACGTGGACGTGGACCCAGACTGGAGCAAAACAATCCAAGGGCCGTATAATGTCAGTAAACAATCACATACAATTTGTCTGGTTGCGTCTTTGTCTGTCTGGATTTCTGTCTGCATTTCTGTCTGTCTGTGTCTTTGTCTATTTGCCTCTCTCTCTGTCTGTCTGTGTCTCTGTCTGTCTTTATGTCTGTGTCTATGACAGTATTTATGTCTGTCTATACAGGAGGCGATTTCTTTAAGACTGCAAGGGAAGCTCGGCTTCCCTTATAATGCCACAAAATTAATGGTCAAATATGTACTATTGTATTAACATTTTATTGACTAAAAATGCGTTAGAAAACGTTGATCTCAAAGACGAGTTGGTTCAGAATCAGTTACATATAGCAGGTCGGCTGACTCGATTTCCTTCTCATACATTCCCGCAGGGTCACAGTGCATTTCCCTATTGAAGCCCAGCGTCCATTCACTTCAATGGAGCTGCTTTGAAAGTTTTTTTTTCAGCGCTTCGAAACTAGACGCTCATTGGATTAAGCTCGGCTTCCCTTATAATGTCACAAAATTAATGGTCAAATATGTACTATTGTATTAACATTTTATTGACTAAAAATGCGTTCGAAAACGTTCATCTCAAAGACGAGTTCGTTCAGAATCAGTTACATATAGCAGGTCGGCTGACTCGATTTCCTTCTCCTACATTCCCGCAGCGTCACAGTGCATTTCTCTATTGAAGCCCAGCGTCCATTGACTTCAATGGGGCTGCTTTGAACAGTTTTTTTCAGCGCTTCGAAACTAGACGCTCATTGGATAAACGCTGTGATTAAGTCCCGCCCATGGACGCTCAGCGTCTCTGGGGGTGAATGAGGAGTGGGCTGGCCTGGACTCCGAGCTTCTGCGTGATGATTGGAGGGTCTGTCGAAAGACTGCATCTCCTTTTGACTGACAGCGATTCTGTACTATAAGGAATCACTGAAGCTCTTCGCGCTCAGTCCCATCGCGGATTTCTCAAGTTCAGTCGAAATAAAAACTGCTGCAACCTATTTCTTTGATATTTGCTTGGCGAAATTGCTTGATTTTCATCATACATTTCACACAATTATACACCACATTCCTTGTTTCAGTTTTACAGAGTTACATTTTTTTTTTTAGATCGTTCATTCATTCATTCATTCATTCATTCATTCATATAACGTTAGTAGGCTAGGCTAGCGTCGTGGGTGAAACTGCGCACGATGGCAGACGGTGCTAATATTTATAAAATAAAGCCATTTGAAAGTGTTCCTTACGAGGAAAAACTTAGAATTAAACAGCGGGGCAGATCAACACCTAAGATTGATTTAGTGCAAAAGATAGGGAAAAATAACAGGTCTTTTCAGCTCTCCTGGTATGACAAAGTTAGCTGGCTGACTGGAAGTGCTGTGACAAATAAAATGTACTGCTGGCCATGCCTCTTGATGAAACCATCTCACGGATGTGTTGTTTGGTCAAAGGTGGGGTTTGGAGATCTGTCTAACTTTGACAGGGCATATAAAAGACATGAAAAGAGCAATGAACATGTGAGTGCATGTGCAAGATTAAGTTGCATGGGCAGGATCAGGTGTGAGCATGCAATAAATGAAGGTGCTCGCATTCAAGTGGCTAAACATAATAAAATAGTCAAACAAAACAGGGTCTTCCTAAACCGCCTTATTGATGTGACATCCTTGCTTGGCCAGCAGGAGCTGTCATTTAGGGGACATGATGAGAGTAGTGAATCCCCCAACAAGGGGAATTACAGGGAGTTCACAGAAACATTAACTAAATATGACTCTGTCCTGTCCACACAATACGAGTCCTCAACTGTGTTTTCTGGTATGTCCCATACTATTCAAAATTATTTGATCTCTGCTCTTGCAGCCAGATCAGATCAGAGATGAAATTCAGGATGCTCCCTTTTTTGGATGGCAGGTGGCTGAAACAACTGATATATCCTGCCGTGCCCAACTCTCTGTCATTGTTCGCTATGTGGATAGTGCAGGTAAAATTCAGGAGCGCTTTATTGGATGTTTTGATGTTTCGGGGGGGCGAGATGCCCAGTCCGTTTTTGAAATATTAAATGAGAACATGCAGGGCTACAATTTTAGGGACAAGCTTGTGGCACAGACCTATGATGGGGCTGCTGTCATGGCTTCAGATCTCAATGGTCTGCAGGCCAAAGTGAAAGCAATAGCCCCCAGTGCAATGTTTGTGCATTGCTATGCACACCGACTGAATCTGGTGCTGTCACAGGAGGCTAAATGCTTGCCTGAGTGCAGAATTTTTTTTGCATCACTCTCTGGATTTGCCACATTTTTTTCAAAATCCACAAAGAGGACATCTTTTCTGGAGTCTGCAGGCTGTTCAAGGTTGCCCAGAAACGCTCCTACTCGATGGAATTTCACATCACGGATAGTGAGCACTGTGGCAAACAATTATGATGGCCTCCTGCAGACATTTGAGAACATCATTGCAGATACAACAATGGATGATGATACACTGGATTGTGCCAAAGGCTTTGTGAGGAAACTGGAGGATTTTGAGTTTGTGTTCATGTTGTACACATATGAACAAATCTTCTCTGAGACTGATGTGGTCTTTGATATTGTCCAGCAGAGGGTGATGGATGTTCTTTACTGCAAGAACAGAATTGAATCTCCTCTTGCATTTGTCAAAGTCAGTCCCATCGCGGATTTCTCAAGTTCAGTCGAAATAAAAACTGCGTTGCAATTTGATGAGATGAGACAGGTATTTCCAGAGGAGGCCTTCCAAAGTGTCCTGAAAAGTTATGGCCATCACTTTGATTCAGGAAGACTGAGGTCAGAACTTCAAGTCCTGTATTCAGATCAGGACTTGCAGGGTAACAGGGGAAAGCTGTGTGATTACTTGGTGTTCCTTAAAGACATGGAGTTGGACAGTGCAATGCCTCAGCTTTACAAACTGTTCTCATTAGTGGCAACAATTGGAGCTACATCTGCAGGTGTAGTAAGGAGCTTCTCCTGTTTAAAGCGACTCAAGTCCTACACCCGAAACACAATGGGCCAAGGCCGTTTAAGCAGCCTAGCTCTGCTGGCCATTGAGAGGACACTGGTCAAGTCACTTGAAAAGACTCCTAGTTGGTACGACAGGGTCACAGACCATTTTCTTGAAAAGGAACGTAGGGCAGAATTTACTTTTAAATAAATAGACAATTTTATGATGTAGGCCGAAAATGAGCTTCCCCCTTTCTGACAGACCAGTAGCCACCACTGGTCTATACAGTATATCTGGACTTCTGTCTCTCTTTCTGTTTTATGTCTGTATTTCTGTCTTTATGTCCAATCATATTTCTCTCTCAGTATCCCTGCTTGCTTCTATCTGTCTCTATCTGCATCTGTGTATAAACGTCTGTACGTCTTTATTTATGTCATTGTGAAAATCGCAATAGAAATCTGTCTTCCTTTGTCTATTTGTGAGTCTGTGTGTAAGTCTGTTTACATTTGTCTGTCTCTATCTGTCAACCTGCTTTTTTTTTTTAACTATATCATAATTTTAGATGTCTCTCCTACAGCTATCTTACACTATAACACCGTTTGGTGGTTCCACTTGATTTTCCTAAGTAGAACTTGGTAACCCTTTTCATAGAAACATCCCTTGAGGGATCCTTCGAATGCATCCAGCTTATGGATGCATTTCTTTATTCTCTCTGCACTAAATTTCAGCTTAAAACAATGAAGTAAAACATGGAAATGTGTTGTGTAGATGGAAGACTTCTGGGTCTCACCGATGTGCCGTTGTAGGTGATCTGAGCGCTCTTCACTCCCACCCAGAAGATGGAGTAGTCACGCACAAATGTTACACTGAGAATGAAACATGTGTATTGGGTTACACAAAAATCAGTCCATAAAAAAGTCTGTTTTCATTTACAGTTGGTTAACAACAGCACAATGTTCCTAAATTCTGGAATTTGATTGGCCAGATGTCGAATAATTCAATACTTTTCAACTCAAGGTACGGATTACATTAACCGATTATCTATTAATCTCAAACAACTTACTGGTTGTCCAAAATTCAGCTGTTAGGATTCTGACTAAGACACGTTTCTCCAGTTTTGGATTCGTTGTATCTGCTCCCTGTCAGATTCCACATTCATTTTAAAGTTCTAACGCAGACCTTTAAGGCCCTACATGGTGCGGCACATCGTCGACACGGCTTTTAAGATTCCAGTCTCTTGGTTGTTCCTCCTACATGTTTACGCTCTATGGCTGATCAGGATTATTCCTCACATGCACCAAAGCTGTGGAATTCTCTCCCCACTGAGATCTGAGTTTTTTACTGTTTTTAAATCTGCTCTAAAAAAAAATCACTTTTTCAGGATAGCATTCGTGATTTCTTTCTTTTTTTTTTGTAAAGTATTCTGTTTATTTACTTATGTTATTTTCCTCATTATTATTTTTCTTATTAGTTATATTACTATTTTTTATTTCCTTGTTTTTTTATCTTTATTTAGACTTTTTTTGTTCTTTGAGATGCTACTTCTGAAGAGAATTGAAAATAATACAGATTTTTTTATTAATCATTAAAACACTTATCATTTATATTTGTTTTGTATTTAAGAAGCACCAAGTCAAGACCATGACCAGAGTCTGTCAAGACCAAGGCTGTGAAGGGATGAGACTGAAACAGATCCAAAACCAATGTGGCTGGCACTGGCAAAAAGTCTGGCTCGGGCATAGACGCTACTTAAACTGTTATTGCTTACGAACTTTTAATCATCATTAATACCTTTTATTTGTGTCTTTTGTGTCATTGTATTGACCGCTATTACTTTGCTCTGCTCATGGTCGTGTTTCATAAATGCATGATTCATTCAATTTTTCTGCTTGAACACATGACAATTTCGCTATGGATTTATTTAGAAAAATTTTAATGGAAAAATAGAGCACAAAAAAGGGGATCTGCCCTTCTTTTTTTCTTTTTCCATGTTTTCTACCAGATGTCACCAGAGTGTTCCTTAGATTCTTGCTTAGTTTTGAACATTATGCAGGCTTCTTCTTGTGAGTTGTTTCCTCATCTTATCATGTATAAGTGGTGTCCTTTTTTTGATACTCTTTGCTTTTTGTTTCAGCTAAGATTTTAGTTGTGTACACTTAATTTTTGTATATGGGCTTTTTGTTTTCTGTACTTTGGTCTTCTTGATTTGAAATATATCAATTTATTTATTTATTGTTATTTATTTTGTCTTTCACATTTTGTGTTTGAACTTTTTAAATAAATTATGGAACTTCAAATTATTGAAGCCATGGAGTATTTTTTTAATCTGTTTGAGTGCGCAAATGACTCCAGTATAGGAAAAATCAAACACTATCAACAGCAGGGTTTTATTTCAACTCTATTTAGCGATAAGATTAGCGATGATTCTATGCTGAACTGAAATCTAAACAATCATGTTCAGGCATTAATACGTAAGAGGGAAAGGAATGGAAGCAAGATAGTGTACCTGAACTCAATGGTGTTGAGGTTACCAGATGTTGGTGCTTTCCATTTGCTCTGGACCTGTTCTTTTGACTTATCTGATGTATGCGAGACGGCCGAGTTCTAAATGTCAAGCCAAAAATAAATGCTTTTTTTAACTTATCACCACAACTTATTTGTCTAATTTAATAATTGCATAGATTGTGAAATGATCTGAGACTTACAGACAGTCCAGAGCAGGTCAGGAGCTGGGAGGTAGTGTCCACCACAGTGAAAGTACCCATGGCGCTGTTACCTCCCACCAGCCTTGCTTCCAGGAGAAACCCGGTAAATCCCGCCGAGTTCGCTTTCAGAGTCACTGAAAAGGCACAGTTGCATGTGGAGGTAATGTAAATTTATACATTTATGACCACTGAAATAAATTCCACTGATTATCTCTTCATCATGGTTGGTGGATTCATTTATTAGGCATTAAATGAACATTTTGTCCTCAAAGTTGATGTTAGAAGCAGGAAAAATGAGCGAGCATAAGGATTTGAGCGAGTTTGACTAATTGTGACGTCTAGACGACTGGCTCAGAACTGTTTTAGCAGCAAAAAGGGGACCAACACAATATCAGGCAGGTGGTCATAATGTTATGGCTGTTCATTGTGTGTTTGTGGAGTAGCGCTGGAGCAACCACAGGGGGTGTTCATTTTTGGTTGATTGAAGTTACTGAGTTTTGAGCACAGAATACAAATATGCTAAGTCATGTGACCTATTTGCATTCACATTATTTGCAATTGGCAGACACCCTCAGACATCAGACACCCTTTTCCAGAGCGACTTTCTCAACAAGCATTTATAATAAAAATCAAAACTGTTATAAATTGAGATGAAAAGGCACATGGTCCAAATCAATTGCCACCCCAAAACTGTAGCCCGGGCCTCAGTTTGCTATTGGTACACAATAACACCAAATCTCTGTGGAACTGAGCAAATGCTAAACTGGAGGTGAGACATGTTCAATACTTGTTAGCTTTATTAGCCTGTAGCTCCAGAACATTTCAGCCAACTCCCTGAAGTCTGAGGGACATTTTCATCTTTTTTTTACAGTTTTTACTGTGTTGTGGGTTCCTTTTTTTTTGGTTTTCAAATGACTTTTGTATTTCACTCTCAGAAACCTGACCACTCTTTTGTATCCACACTTTCTTTAGCATAAAGAACACTTTTGTAACTGAGCTCTGAAAAGGGGTTGGGCACGGCGCTAGCGCTCTCTCTCTCTCTCTCTCTCTCTCTCTCTCTCTCTCTCTCTCTCTCATATTCTTCGTATATGTTATGATACAATTTTTTAGCAAGTAAAAGATCAACTTTAATACACTGATAATGATGATGTTTGCTGTTTTTGTTTTCCAGCAAAGAAGTCCTCATACCAGGTGTTTAGATTTAACTCAGATTTCAGCAAAGGGCACTGGGATTATAATCACACAACGTCACATGATATTGGATGTACATGCTACGGCTGGGAGGTTGAAAAGCTACTATCTTCAAGTGACGGGTGAAGATCTACTTCTTCCTGAAACACTTAAACTAACACTATCCAAGTTTATTTTGTTAAAAAAGCAACACAAGTCTGATTAATCATACATTTTTATTTAGCGCAGCAGTGTAGATTTATTCATTGATGGAGACTCAAAGCACTTTTTTGTACATCGCTCTGGAAAAGGGCGTCTGCTAAATGCCACAAATGTAAACTGGATCTCAACTCTGTCCCACAACTACAATCTTACAACAGATTTAAAAGATAATGTCATTAATTTGTGTATATGGATTGAAAAAGTGTGTTAATGGGCACCAGGGTATTGTGGGGAAAGGCTTATGTTTGGACAAAAAATACAGGTTTCAAAACTTTACAAAAAAAAAAAAATTTTGCTTGTCAAATGTACTTTACAGAACAGTGAAATTCTTTCAAGCTGAGGTCAGAGCAGAGGGTCAGCCATGATACATCACCCCTGGAGCAGAGAAAGTTAAAGGTCTTCCTCAAGGGCCCAACAGTGAAGTTAGTCAGTGCTGGGACTTGCATTCCTGACCTTCTGTTCAGTAACCCATGGCCCGTATGAATTTCTTCTTCGTTAATAAAACCAAGGAATAAAAGATTTGTTTATTTTGAACGTCTGGACATGATTATTGATGAGGATAAAATATTAGATGTGAGGTGTCTGATTTGTGGAAGACATTGTAGCTTGTTTACACATGGTTAGCGCCATCACTTGGGTTATACAGGTGGTGAACCAGGTGTGTTAACAACGTGTTTTTAGGTTAAACTGTGGGTCCCATTAAAAGGTAAGAATCTTTTTCAAAGAAAGTTGGGTTCTGTATTTTGTCTCTTTTATTATCGTTTTTTATTTTTTTAAGTTAACAAGTAAAAATGATGTTTGATTTGCATGTATTTGCATTAGCATGTTGCTCATCTTCCAGTAAAGACAAACAGTGCTAGCAATGTGCATGTCTGCTACTTGCTAACAAGCCTAATTTGTCTCATTGAGTTCCAGTTAGACATCAAGATGTTGCTTATGACAGGAGAATATTATACCACTGAGAAACTGAAGAAACATCAGACCACCGAGGACTCATTTGAATCGAATTGTTCACATTTCTAGTCCAGTAGGACCAGCCGTGTAAATTGTACAGCATGGTGTCTTACCTGTGATTGTGTCTCCTTCTTTATAGCTGCTTTTGTCTGCTGTAACGGTGTAAGGAGCAGCACTCGTCTGAGCTCCGCTTCCATGAGAAGGAAGCATGTTGTCACAACTGGACGAAACTTTCCCATTGGGGTAACTTTCACACCTCCACACACAGGACAGGAGCACAAGATACAACCACATCTACACAAACAGGCAGAGATGAACAACTGATTAGAGATATACAACAACTTATGATTATTGGCAAAGGGGATACAAAAGTTTGAAAGGGTAACAATTTCTCCTGATGATTGTTAAGTTAAAATGTACCGTAATTTCCGGATTATAAAGCGCACCAATATATAAGATGCACCCACTGAATTTTACAAATATTTTTATTTTTAACATAAATAAGCTGCACCTGCCTATAATGTACTAACTACACTAATGTACTTTACACAGGCTTTAACGAAAGACACGTTACACACGATGTAACGGGTGAAATATGTTGCGCTTCCTTTAGGAGCATAGTGTTTTTTTGGGAAAAGACCAGCACTGCATTTTTCCGCCTGTGTGCAAGACTGAGGAATATGTCCTTACTATTTTCTGATGCTCATTTCTAAGTTTCTTTGACTAACCCCTAACGCTGTTGCCAAGGATAGAAATAAAAAAGCACAAGTTTTGGAAACCTGTCTGTGCTTATAGGATTTCTGTTGCAACTAAAGTTAGCGAGCTCTGCCTTTACCCAGACTCAACACGTTACAACGGCTTGAATCTAAACAGTAGCCGACCAAGAAAGTCATTGTTCACTGTCTTCCTCCTTCCTTTCACAACTATTTATCTTAGAACGCAGGTGAGGTGCGTTTTTTCGTTTCTGTTCGAATATTTCTTTGGTCTTATTTTATGGTGCTCAGTTTTTTGGCTTGAAGTTTGTGAAACCAGGAAAAAAACAGGAAAAATTCATAAATTAGCCGTTTCGTTGTTTAAGCTGCGGGGTTCAAAACGTGGGAAAAAAGTAGTGTCTTATAGTCCGAAAAATACAGTAGGTGATATTAGTTTTTATAAAAATGCAGAATACGGTGTTGTCAAGGTTCAAATATTTCCATTGCTTGGTATTGAGAAATTCTGAATGATAATTCTACTTTAAAGTCGAACTTTTTTAAACCGTGTTTGCTGAACATTGTTTATGACTTGACGGTGTCCTAAAGGAATATAAATACTGATATAAACAGAAGATTGACTATTATTGATTTGGTTTTAGATTACAGCTCAAGTAAAGAAAATCTAGTTAGGGAAGTGGATAAGGCTTTGGCTTGGTTAAGGCTCTGGCTTACATATCAGAAGGCTGGGGGTTGCCAAGCATCCACTTTTAAGGCTTCTGTATTATAGTTGAACACCCGACTATAATAAATGTTTTGCTTTAGGGAAGACATTGTAGGATTCTACAGAAGGTGAATCAGGTGTGTAGGTGACTTGTACTTAAAAAAAGTTGTACAGGTTTTTGAAAGTAAAATTAATTACCTGCTGTTTTTTTAACCTCCTCTAATTACAAGAGTTTAGCATTTTCCAGTCCCTAAGAATGAATTTTCACCTCTGAACTTGGACACATTGACAACACAGTAAAGCAACCTGACCATTCTAAATTCAAAAAAAGAACCCTACCACCGTGCCCAATGGAAACCCAAGCTTCTAATCCTTTAATTATCCAGTTTCAATCCTTAAATCCCTCAATTATCCTTTTAATCTGTTTAATCTGTTTATCCCTAATGATTATTTTCATTTTAGGAAAGGTGAAGGAATATTATGAAGTGTACATGAATGTTTGGGTTCAGTGTGATTGGGGAGAGTGTATGTGTGTGTGTGTGTGTGTTTGTGTGTGTGTGTGTGTGTTTGTGTGTGTGTGTGTGTTTGTGTGTGTGTGTGTGCGTGTGTGTGTGTGTGTGTGTGTGTGAGTGTGAGTGAGAGAGAGCAGATCTGGTGTACACTGATCAGCAGGACTCCATAACTCTAAAGAAGAGCAGTAATGTTATAGATTAAAGATTGTTCTGTGAACAAAAAACTTACAGGATGAAATGTACACGCTACATTTGGGAAAGTTAGAGCTCAGTGATTAAGGCCCTTGGGTTACCGATAGGAAGGTCAAGGGGTTTAAACCCAAGAATCGCTATAGTGCCATAGTCCATTAACATCTTAGGGTGCTGCGTCATGTCTGTCGCCAGCGTCTGAATATGCTGGGATATGCAAAGTAAGAATTTTACTGTGCTGGTATGTACATGTTACAAGTAAAATGCCTCTTTACCTTTTGGCTTAGTTTCAGCCAAGCATCAGATGAAAAAATACACCAGATCCTTTTGCCATGAACTCAAGTTCCCAGCAGGGAAGAACAGAAATTGTGTGATGTTACACTCCATGGTATTGGGGTTTTATAGCTTATATATGCATTCAGGTTTATTTCATTTTGTAGCTTTGTGGTGCTGGGATTTGAACTTGTGACCTTCTGATCCAGACTCCACTGAGCTCCCACCTCCTTATATGAAAGCAGAATTTTTGGATTTAAGCTTGTTTGTGGTCCATACAGTAAGTATTTGTTTTACCTAGCTATTCAATTGAAATGTAAAATGTATATTGTGTCAGCTGTGCTCTTTCAATTCTGGGTGGAGTTCTTTTTAATTGGAAACCACTTATTGTAGCTGAGGATGTTTTCCACATGAACAGCCTGAAGATCCACAAGGATTCTGTAGAGGGTTAAACTCAAATGCTATGAAGTTGTCAGGACTGAGACTCAAACTTGGGTCATGCAAGTAAAAAGCAGAAGCTTTAGCAGTCTGCCATTAGTAGGTGCAAGAAGCCAAGTGAGTGTCAGCAGACAAACAATCGATTCCTTATTTTAAATGTCACCCTTCAACACAAAAAAAATGGAAAAACCTCTGAAACCTGAATATACAAACACCAACAGAAGCTGAGCAATTATCAGTCCTCAATATTAAAAAAAAAAAACAAAGCAAACAAATGCAAACACAAAGTTTTACAAAAGGAAGAAAACTCGAGAGAAGTCGGGAGGCTCTGGAAACACAAACCCGTGACTGATCACACTTCTTCGAAGAACCGAGGAAACTGAAACTTTAAACAGGGAACACGGGAGATCACGTCCATGACATAACAAACATAACAACATCAAGAAACCAAAAATAGAACACGGAGTCATCAAAGACTAGACAGCCAAATAAAGCAGCATGTGAGAAAGAAAGAAGAGAACTTGTTCTTTTTTTCACTAATGGCATCTAGGGAGACTCAAGAAAGAATGTACGAGCACATACTGTAGTCTGGGAAACACCAGGAATTTGGGAAACAACAGAAGATTCAAAAACATGATTGGTAGGAACAGATCACATCAAATCACATAACATTGTTCAAGGTGTAGGGGGTAGGGGGTAGGGTGGAGGGGGCCACTGCTAACACTGCAAGCACAGTCATATGGATTTTCCCAGATCTTGACATGATGTCCTCAAGAATGATTTAAATAAAATGGCTGAACATAAAGTGTAAGAATGAGAATGAGTTCCTTTGAGAGTTTGGTTCCTCTCAAGGTTTCTTCCTCGTATCATCAGGGAGTTTTGCATGCCACCCTCACCCACTGGTTTGCTCATAAGAGGGGAAACGTATAGAGATATATTTCTGTCATCAGAATTTAATTATAATCTATGTATTTCTGTAAAGTTGCTTTGGAACACTGTGTATTGTCAAAGGTGCTCTACAAATAAAGTTGAAGTTGAATCTGTTGGCTCAGCAGGTTTTTATTTAAAATTCCTTCCCCTGCTGACCAACAAGTAAACACAGCTACGATACTCCACATACAGAAACCCAACAAACTTCTGACTCATAATGGCCATCAATGTCAGTGTACAGTACTTATTTATTTTTACTCCTAAGTGTTTATCTGTCTCCAATGGACTCCACCACTAATCCAGTCCAGACATGATGTCACTCACTCACTCACCTGCCCACTACACTCACTTCATCCTGAATTATATCCACATATTTATCCCTGTTCCTTCACCAAATATCTTTGAGAGTTTTTCCCCTTCCTGATATCATATAAAACAAAGGGCATCACAGAATAGGCACTACATTGCCAAAAGTATCGAACACCTGCCTTTTTCAGCCATATGTGGTTTTACCCCAAAATGTTACCACAAAGCTGAAGGCATACAATTGTTGGAGGTCATTGGATGCAATAACATGACATTTTCTCTTTACTCAAACCTGCTCTAGCATGTCAATTCCCCTGTACTCAAAGCCAGCTCCATGAAGATCTGCTTTACATGGGTTCAGCAGTACCCAACCTTTTTAACACACTCCAAAATCATGTGGAACATCATCTCAGAAGAGCGGAGGTAACAATTAGAGAATGACCGATTAAATCCGCTTCAATTGGTGATTGCTGGAAATATCGACAAAAATCCATACCGGATTGCTGGATTGGTTGCTGGATTGGCTGAGAAAAATACGTCAGATCCAAAACAGATTGGGTTCATGAATCTGTACGTCAAATTCCCGGTCGTTTCACTCCTTCGGTGCGATCACAGACACAACGCAAGGTCCGTAGACAGCAGACGACTGAAATCGGGATCTGTTTTTTGTTCTAAGTGAAGGAGTTCATATCTATATATTTGTTACAGATCCGGCTGTGTGAAATCAGATGCGGCTCAACGTCACCTCCTTGACTTATCTATTCATCCTCCTATACATGAGGCGGGTTCAAGTTACAGACACAATATTAATTACACCGAATTCTTATGAGTGCACGAGACCAGCAGAACCTGAAATGTGTGTGTGTGTGTGTGTGTGTTGAGCCTGCACTATACACCATTAAAAAAGTAGAACAACTTCTAGCCTGGAAATGAAGAAATTTTCTTCTTATTATATATACATATTTATGAATATACATTCCAGCATTATAAATTAAAAAGTTTATCCCTCATGTTTAATGCCGTTTTAGTGTCACGTAAAAAAATGTAAATAAAATCCAACGTTTACGAGAAAAAAGTCGTAGCAGCACCAGCTGAAACACTGATGTAACCATCGATATCCTTGGAGTCGACCACTGGCCACCATTTCTGACTGAACAATTAAGAGAGCCAGTGGTGGAAAAAAAAAATCTCGCACAACAGAGATGGTATAAGGAAGAAACCTTTAGAGGAACCAGACTCAAAGGGAACCTTCCTTCATCTTCAACAACAAATGCCCATTAATGGTTCCATCATTGTTGGGATTTGAGTGTAAGATTATTCATGAGAAATGTAATCCTTCACCAGAGAGTTTACAATAATTACAGTCCAAATCCATTCTCAAGGTTCATGAGTTTAACCTTCTGGAGGAACTTTATGGATTCTTCTTCATGAAGAACCATCCTCAGCTACAGCCAGGGGATTCCAATAATTCCACATAAAGAGTGTTGTTGTTTTTTTTACCTCTGGATTGTGTATATCTCATTGTATAGCTTGTGTATACAATATATGTATACAGTGTTTTTTGAGTGAAGTATAACTTTATTATCTTTATTAGCTCTTAAGTACAGAGAGAATGAAATGTCAGTATCCAACCTGTATGGCAAAATCAATCAAATCTAACAGTAACAGTCTGTTTATATCTTCAGCCCACATTGAGCTCATGTTCTTTCCATGATGATCCAGTTGTTGTTGGGTGTGTTCCCCCCCAAACCACCCACACACCCCACACGCCTGTGTATTTTTATATTCCAATACAAGGTTTAGAAGAGATGTCGAACCTGAGTTTTGTGTAATAAGAAGTTTAAGGTACAGAGATGAAACAGTGTTGGTCTAATTGTAACTGATTCTGTGCCTGGTCTTAATCTGTGCTTAATCTGGGTCATTTCTGCGTATATGTACATATACACAGAATCTATTTGCATGTACAGTAAACAAATCAGAGGTATAGATGATGTTTTTTTTGTGAAGATTTGTTATAAATGTACAGAAAAATTGGCAGATTCACCAGAGAATATATCTAATTTCAATATTGTTTAAAAAAAAATTATAATAATCCATTCACTTGTAGATGCCATTTAATAATTTAGAGAAATAGGAGGCAAAAACACAGCTGCAGTTCCTCTATAATTAAGAACTACATTTATCTGAACGCAAAACTTAAGGTTACTTTAATATTTGATGTATAGACCACAGTGTACATGTACTACTTTTATACAAAAGTTTAAAAAAGTTGAAGTGTAAAAACAGCTGCATGTGTTTTATAAAAATCATTTCATAAATAAATATTTAATGGCTATTGAAAGATGAGGATCTGAACATGCGTGAGCAAAGCCACTGTCTTTCCCTGACATTCTACTCATCAGTTCCTCTATTAGTTATTCACGTGATTCGAGATTTAGCTTCTGGTCATATTCTAATCATTTTATCCCGATTTTGATAAATTTTGTTCTCGTTTTGTTCAAAACTTCCCGTCTCCTGCCTGTATCTCATCACACTTTCAACAGAACACAGTATTTGTTTTGACTGTTTAAGTGGTTTCGGAATTAAACGTTCATTTAAAATCGTTCGGATTTATTTCTCTTTCGCTTCTTAAAATCAAATTTACTGCTGTAACTGCATTGAATCCTGAGCATCACTAGTTGTGTGTGTGTGTGTGTGTGTGTGTGTGTGTGTGTGTGTGTGAGTGATTGCGTGGTAAAAACACCACTTCAATATAACTTTCAAAGGTTAAAAATTGATATACATATAAATACACATTTATAAATATAAATAAGTGTTTCCTCGCTCATCTTTGAATATTATGGAACTCAATGGTGTTCTAGTTAATAAACACTGTGTGGTGAAGTCACAAATTCAATAGTTAACGACTGCAGATGAAAATTAAAGAAACCGAACAGAAGAAAAAAATACATTTTGGACAATGTACAAACATCCCACAACACAATGCCAGAGAAATACCTGACACTCTCCAACACACAGACTACACACACACACACACACACACCATCCTGGATGCAGTTTTAAGGCAGATTCCTGTATAAACACGGCTCGGTTCTTGTATAAAAACAGACAGACTTTAAAGAAAAAAACAGACTTGGACTCACCCTGGCTGCAGAACAAGTGTGGCTTTGAAGAGAAGTGTATGGGATTACAGCTTCCAGATAATACACACCGCAGACTGACTACACATTCTTCTGGGAACCTTCTGTTGTGGGCGGAGCCTCACCTGGCCAGGTGACAAATATGCACGGGGAATTTATTTTCCCTTTACATGCTGTAAACACATGCCAAGAAAAAAAATAAAATAAAAAAGAGTGGGGTTTTCTATTAACACAATTCACGTTTTTATATGAATAAATGCATGTAATAGATCCAGTTCTTTGTTTGTGATTGATTTTAATTAGCATTTACAATTTAAAAGAATGTTGTTTAATTTCACCCTTTCCTGATTTGTGTGGTCTTTTCCTGGTCAATTTGAAGTTTTAATCATCCATGCAGTACACCTGTACACTTTTAAGTGTGTTTTGTGTAAGAGATGAAAGGTGATAAAAACATTTACATTTGTCGCATTTGGCAGACGCCCTTATCCAGAGCAACTTACAACTTTTTAGGGCTTTTTGCTCAAGGGCCCAGCAGTGGCAGCTTGGTGGTGGTGGGATTTGAACCTGTGATCTTGTGATCCAAAGCCCAATGCCTTAACCACTGAGCTACCACCTCCAACAACTTGTCCAGGGGGTGACTGCTGTAATCTGATTAAGCAACCTGCCTGTATTCCATACATCCTGCATCACTGGTTTTAGCTTTTTTTTTTTTTGTTGTAGGTGTAGATGGTAACAAAAAAACTCCAAAATGACATTCTTGTTCATGTGACAGTAAATATGAAGCTGACATTTAGATGAAGTCTTTGAGGGAATGTACAGAGGGTAGTCTGTCATTGCATTCCAGCTGCAAGTTTTTTGTCTGTTTATATAGGATTCTCACGAGAGACTTTCAGTTCAAGAACCACCAGGGACAACAGCCAGCCATGCTTCAGCACACCACTCAGCCACCACCCAGGTTCAACAATTACAAAAATACACTGTGCCCAACCCAAAAAGACTTTCCAGGCCAACTCTCAGTAAACAACAGGTCCAGCAGTCAAAAAACATCCACAGAGCGATGCCCAAAACACTGCTGTAGCTTAATATTTTTATTTAATTTATTGTTAAATATTAAAACCTGAGAACAATGGGAAATCGGTGGCGCTGGCTCGACCCTGACGACTAAGAGGTTAAAGCATCGGTATTTGGCTCTGAAGGTTATGAGTTTAAATCCAAGCCACACCAAGTAGCCACTTCTGGGCTCCTGAAAAAAAAGGCCCTTAACCCCATAATGTGTCACTCTGTTTAAGAACATCTGCCAAATGCCGTAAATGTACTACATTACATTTACGGCATTTGGAAGACGCCCCTATCCAGAGCGACTTACAACTGAGCAGGGGAAGATCAAGGGCCCAGAAGTGGTGGATTTTGAACCTGTGACCTTCCGATCCAAAGTCCAACGCCTTAAATACTAAGCTACCACCTCCCCTAGGCCCAACACCACACTCACCTGCACTCAATGACCACCCAGACCTGGGCAGTAAAGGATTACCCACAACCACCCAAAACAACAAATAAAGATTACCTACACATTACCCAAAGACCACCCAAAGTCCATAAAGCACAACAAACCAGGACCAATTCACTTTGCCCAGCACCCATGGGACACCTGGGTTAATACACAAAACATTAATACTCAAGGACAATCCAGCTCACCTTGCAGGATGAAACCAAAAGTGTTTTAAAGTGTTTTTTAAGCCTGAAATTAAAAAAAGGAAAAAATAGCGGGACTTTTCCAAAAAGATCGTGGGAAGAATCATTGCTTCATTAATGGCTGGCTCGAACAGCAACTGGCTGGATCTTCAAAATCTGTTAAAATGCACATGGCGATTAAGAAAAAAACACAAATATTATTACACATAAAATGTTTATAATTATATGATATCTCACATATGCATCGACTTGGAAAACTTCCACTTAGCTGCCATGGCATTAAAACCACTGACCAGTGACATGTGATCTAAGGAAGCACAGATGATGGCCATGCTGATCTCTGTACACCACACAAAGCTTCTACAATGGACACAAAAGCATTAAACTTGAACAATGGAGCAATGGAACAAGGTGGATTGGGCTGATCAGATCATTTTTACAGCATGTGGATGTTTGGGTGGGTGCGGCTTGGCTGGGGAAGAAAGAAACTTTATAATTGCCACATGTACTTTAAAGCACAGTGAAATTCTATCTTCGCATATATCCCAGCGAGGTTAGGAAGCTCGGGTTAGGGCTCAGGGTCTGTCATGATGCACAGAAAGTTAAGGGCCTTGTTCAGGGGCCACAAAAATAGCTGCTTAGCAATAGTATGGCTTGAACCCAGAGCCTTAACCAATGAATTACCACGTCCCCAAATGTATCATCTACATTTTATCCTGTAATCCAAATGTCACACCTCTAATGGAGTCTACCTCTAAATCAAATGTGATTGCACCAGGAGATAGCATAAAAAAAAATAAAAAAAAAGATTCAAAACCATGCGATTTGATGTTCTGCTGAAAAACATTGTGTCCTGTGGATGTTCCTTCGAGGTTATGTTCCACCAACCTAAGAACCCCCTTATGGTAATGGTGTTCCCAAATGGCAGTAAACTCCTTCAGCTCCCTGCACAAGCTGTTAAAGAACAGACCGAGGAACAAAGTGTTGACTAAGCCTTCCAATTCCCCACATCTCAATCCGATCATGGGCCTGTGGGACATGCTGGACAAATATGTCTGATCCATGAAGTCTCCACCTCGCAACGAACAGAACTAAAAGGATCTGCTACTAACATCTTGGCGTCAGGTACCACAGGACACCTTCAGAGGTCTTGTGGCATCCAGGCTTTGAAGGATCAAAGCTGACAGAAGGAGAACACAACTAAGGTGTGGTGTTTAATTGTTATGGCTAATTGATGGACCTTATGTCTCAGAAATGATGTTTGATGATGTTTGTTTGAGTCTTCATGCATGGTGTATTTCAAATTGCATTGCAACTTTACAACCTCCACAGCAGGAATTCAGTAGGATGATGTTCTTTTCTATTTACATATAAATCTGGATTCATTCGATTCAGTGGCTTGAATGAAGTTTTCACAAACACTTGTGCACGGCTGTAGTTCAGAGAAGGCTGATTCTAGAAGAGATCATTGTTCAGGGAAAACTTTCACAAGTTCGATCAGACCCTCGTTTAATATGCAAACTTTTTAATAGTGATGTCACCCCCTGACCTGCGTATTAGTGACACACATGCTGATTTCCAAAGCAACCATTGTGACCCTCACGCACGGAGAGCATTGTGTCTGAAAGTGTCGGAGGAGGGAGTGTTTACAGTGATGAGCTAATGGGAGTGTGATGTGTGTTTCTGCTGACTCATGCTGCGAGTTTTACCTGATCCTATTACCCGGTGTTGTTTGTGTGTGTGTGTGTGTGTGTGTGTGTGTGTGTGTGTGTGTGTGTCTTTTAGCCTACACACCTAAAATTATGCACGCACACACGCTCTCTCTCTCTCTCTCTCTCTCTCTCTCTCTCTCTCTCTCTCTCTCTCTCTCTCTCTCTTTCTCTTTCTCTCTCTTACACACACACACATTCACACACACACACACAGGGGAAGAAAGTGCTGAATCACAGTGACAGTCCAGATGAAGACGCCAACAATCACATGGGTGTGTGTGTGTGTGTGTGTGTGTGTGTGTGTGTGTGTGTGTGTGTG
>MU568337.1:140415-162097 GCA_024362625.1 Silurus asotus | reverse complement strand
TAATAATAATAATAATATATGGGCTGAAACGATTCGTCAAGCAACTCGAGTAACTTGAAATTCAAAATCATCATGCTTTGTGTAGTCCATTTAAATACACACGGAACACTGTATTTCCGCACGGACCGTTATTACTGACGCACCACCCGTTAAACTCTAAAGAGCTTCAGACAGGTAACACAGAAGAAGCTGCAGAATGGAGAAACAGGGAGAAACCAGCGAGGGACGAGGAAAAGATTCATACGGAAACCGCATAACAAATTTTGCCCAATTCCGAGTTTTTTTTCTCGCAATTCCGATAATATTTTAGTCAATCGGGAAGCGTCACCCCTCTGTAGTGCCAGAAAGTTTTACACATTGAAAATAAAATGGGCTCCATTCAATAGAATCACATGCTATCAAACTGAGCCTGTCATCCCTGTAGAGATCTCTGTCTAACAATCAGCTCTGGAGGAGACGGAACAAGTCAAATGAAGCGGAGGAGCTTCGTTCATACACCAACAGCTTTACACTTTAGCACGACAGCATGGTTACTGAGAGATGCACCTAAAATGCTGGATATTTACAAGAAATAAAGACGAAACCGGGAAAAAAAGGCAGAATTTCAAGAAAAAAAAGGCTAAAGTTTGGGATCATTTCATACTAAAACATAAAGAGAACACTGTACAGACCGTTTTATTTTTAGTTATATATTTCTATTTGTATTTTGATGTACAGCAATGTGGCAAATCACAGATATTCTTGTGTGCAGTTTCAGCAATCAAATGTATGTGTTTTTAAACAGAAAACAAATGACTTGTTTATTTTAAGAGATCTGTCCTATTTTCTCTTGGATATTTAGTATTTAATAGAGAAAAAGTACTTCGCCAATCACTTGATTAATCGTTCGAATAATCGTTCAAATACTCGATTACTAAAACAATCGATGGCAACGGATCTTTAACCTGCAATAACTTAACGTTATCAGTTTCTCACATCGTTGTGGAATCATTTTGGCTCACTTTTCTTTACAATGTTGCTTCAGTTCAATGAGGTTTGTTATTACCATCTATTATGCACAGACTTTGAGCCATTTAACATTCTGTTCTTTTTCAGACATTCTGTTTGCTGGTCTGCTTGTGATCATTGTCCTGTTGCATGAGCCAGTTTCAGTCAAGCTTTCAGCTGTCAGACAAAAGGCCTTGTATTTGACTCTAGAACACTTTTGGTATACAGAAGAGTTCATGGCCGACTCAAAGACTGTAAGGTGCGAAGGTCCTGTGGATGCAATACACAATAGGCCAATTTGTAGTTTTATTTTCCTCAAAAAAAAATTGGAATGTCATTATCACCATGCATTTAATATAACAGTAATCCTTTACATCTATTCATTGGCAGATGCTTTTGTCCAAAGTGACTTGCAGTAATTAACATGATGTATCATATACGTCATACATATTTTCTAAGACAATAGACTAAGAATAAAAAAATATCTGCTGCATGACCTGTTATTCCTATGGGCCCATGTCAGCTCACGGCTGAGTGACTGCTGAGTCATCACGTTCGGTTGTTTACTTAAATAGATAGAAAAATATTTAAAAAATCCTTAGATTAAAATCTCTTCTTGTTCTTATTCCTTTTGTATTTCCTCCTGCTAAAGTTCTGCTCTGAACACACCTCCGAGTACGACATGCAGTGAAATGCTTTGTACGACTGTCCAGCATGAGGGAATAGGATGGGAAGAAAAATAAAACAAAGAAAAAGAAGGCAGATAAATAAAGTGTATAAACTATGTAAAATATAAAATATATAAAGATATAAAGATATATGAGGAAAAAGTGTATATACAAGGTATGCTTATGGATACAAGGTATGCTTATAAAGTGACCGTGTGCGGTGTGGTGTGGTATAAAAAAGTGACCGTGTGTGGTGTGGTGTGGTATAAAGTGCACTGTGCTGTGCAAGTCCACAGTTAAAGTGACAGTCCAGAGTTTAAAGTGTTGTAGTGCGAAAAGAAAAAAAATTGCAGAAAGGTGTTGCGATGGAGAGAGTGGACCAGCTTTTAGATCCTGGGTGTCTCCTGGTTTAAACTCTGAATGGCCTTCGGGAAGAAGCGCCTCCTCATTATCTCGGTGTTTACTTTCAGTAAGCGGAAGCGTTTCCCTGAACGCAATAAAGAAAAGAGTCCATTATTGGGATGGCTGAGGTTTTTCACAATCTTTCCGGCTCTGGTCTGGTAACGCGTGCTGTAGATGTACTGCAGGTTAGGGAGTTCGGTGTGGATGGTACGTTAAGCTGACTGCACCACCCTCTGGAGGGGTCGCCTGTTCTGCATGGTGCTGTTCCCGAACCAGGAAATGATGCTACCCGTCAAAACACTCTCAATGGTGCAGGTGTAAAAAGTCTTATTTACCTGAGAGGGTAGTTTAAAGTCCCTTGTACTCAGATGGTACAGACGCTGCTGGGCCTTCTTCACCAGGATTTTGGTGTGACAGGACCAAGACAGGTCCTGTGTGATGTGAACAGCTAGGTACCGGAAACTGTCCACTCTCTCCACTGGGGTCCCATTGATGTTTAGCAGTTGGTATGACTGCTCCTGCTTCGTGCTGAAGTCCACTATCAACTCCTTAGTCTTGCTGACGTACAGGAGAAGGTTGTATTCCTGGCACTAATACTCCAGGTTTTTAACCTCCTGTAGGTAGGCTGTCACATCGTTGTTGGAGATCAGGCCCACCACAACAGTGTTGTCAGCAAACTTGATGATGGTGGTGGAGTTGAAAGTGGCCACACAGTCATATGTGTACAATGAGTACAGCAAGGGGCTCAAAACACAACCCTGGGGAGCTCCAGTGCTGAGAGTGAGGGAACCCGACCTGTGATGCCATCTGGTCCTGCTGCCTTCCTGGTATTCACTCTCTTGTATGCGCTCTTCATGTCAAGCTCTGTGATGGTGAACGTGTTTAACTCTCTGGCTCTGTCCACGTGCATGCTGTTTGTGCGGCTAGCGCTGCTAGCGTGCTTAGCTGCAGCCTCGATGCGAGCATTAAAGATGTTTAGCTCGTCTGCTCGTTCTATAGTTCGTTATTGTTCTTATTATTGTATTGTTGAAAGATTTATGATCAAATTCTTGATGTCACCCAAATGAGGATGGGTTCCCCTTTTGAGTCTGGTTCCTCTCAAGGTTTCTTCCTCATAACATCTAAGGGAGTTTTTCCTTGCCACAGTCGTTACGGTTTGCTCATCAGGGACAAATTCACACCATTCACCTTAACTGTTGATTTGTGTAAAGCTGCTTTGAGACAATATCTGTTGTGAAAAGCTCTATACAAATAAACCTGACTTGACTCACTCCTCTTTTCCTCCATCCTGGTGGCTCCATCTTTGGTATTTCTTCACCGATATACCGATGTTCCTCCTCTGCACAAACCATCTCCATCTCAATCTCGCCTTACTCACCTTGTCTTCAAAATGTCCTACATGCGCTGTCCGTCTAATAAACTTATTTCTTATCCTGTCCATCCTTGTATGGATTAGAGACAGTGCCCCTGTCTCTAATCCATACAACATCTCGTGTCTCACCACAGTCCTATAAACTTTCACCAACCTCTTTCTCCTTATGCTCTCCTGCTCTTACTCATTCTATCACCATGTCTCTTTGTCTTCCTTTCTATTTTCAGATGTCACACCAAGTACCTTTCTAGCTGCCTCCCAGAATCACTGCAGTAGTTGCCCAATCATCCAACACCTCTTCACCACCACTGAGCCCCTGTCTGACCTCCTTCCTGAATCTCACACTACAGTCCCACCCAAATGAGGATGGGTTTCCCTTTTGAGTCTGGTTCCTCTCAAGGTTTCTTCCTCATAACATCTAAGGGAGTTTTTCCTTGCCACAGTTGCCATGGCTGCTCATCAGGGATAAATACACACGATTCACCTTAACTGTTCATTTGTGTAAAGCTGCTTTGAGACAATGTCTGTTGTGAAAAGCGCTATACAAATAAACCTGACTTGACTTATTTGCAGTGCAGTTACAATGTTCTGCGGACACTGTAAGATGCAGCCTTGTATTCGTCCATGTCCCCGGTGTCGATCCCCGTGTTGTAGGCAGCGAAACAGGATCTCAGAGCATCACGGATGGTTCTATCCACCCACGGCTTCTGGTTGGGAAACGTTCTGATGGTGTTTTTGTTGACGTCATCAGAGCTGCGCCTGAACGTGTCCTAGTCTGCGTCATCCAAAGCGTCCTGCAGAGCAGGCACCGATTGGTCAGTCCCTCTAAACCGGAGCTTCCTGTTTCAGCTTTTGTTTGTAAACAGGCATGAGGAAGATGGCGGCATGGTCCGATTTCCCAAACAATGGACATGATTGTGCCTTGTAACTGTTCTTGAATGGTGTGTAACAGTGGTCCAGTGTCCTTTCGCCCCTGATGTGGCAGATGATGTGTTGATGAAAGTTTGGTAGTGCGCGCTTGAGGTTGGCGCTGTTAAAATCTCTCACCACAATGAGCGAAGCATCCCGATGCTGTGTTTGTTGAAGTATTATTGTCTCGTGTAAGGCCCATACTGCAGTGTCTGTGTCTGCTTGGGGTGGAATATAAACGGCACTGACTATGACCGAGCTAAATTCCCGAGGTAGATAAACATTTAATGGTATGACATTTAATGGTCAGTAGTTCCAGTTTTGGTGTGCAGGAGCGTGAAAGGGTTAACGATGCTTTCGCTGTCTGAACAGTGGTTGTTAACTATCAGACACACTCCACCTATTCTTGACTTCCCCGACTCCACTGTTCTGTGGATGCAGTGAACCGAGAAAAACTCAGCTGGTTGGATGGCGTGGTCTGGGTTCAGCAATGTCTTGGTGAAGCAGAAAAGGTTGCAGTCCCGAATGTCCCTCTGGTACTTGATCCTAGCCCTGAGGTCGGCGAGCTTGTTTTTTGACTGGAACTTGGCTAACAGAATACTAGGTAAGGGAGTGCAGTTTGCGTGTGCCCTCAGCCTGTTTCTGACGCCGGCTCCTTTCCCTCGTGGACGCCGGTGCGGGTCCTGTCCTTTGTTCTCCCTCAGGAACTCACTGGGTCCGTGTTTAAAAAAAACGGCGAAGGGTGAGTGGATTGTACACCAACAGATATAAGAGTGGCTCTGTCATATCTAATGATGTCCATCTTGTGTAGATGGAACAGTAACTAAGTAAATAAAAATATAAAATAAAAAAAAAGAGAAAATGTAGCCGGAGCAGCCGACATCACTGGCACTACTTTAAGGATCCAGTCCTCCTTTGTAAAACAAATCTACCAATAGGTGCAGACAGACCTAATCCAACTCCTCCCAGCCAAACCCCTAAATAATAAGATGTTTTACAGCATTGAAGAACAATCATAATTTGTTCAACGTATTATATGCATACTGAATTTTCTCCACCACCTTTTGATGACTCCACCTAAGAAAAACTGGATTAGAGATACACCTTCTGAGTCTGGAACAATCAGTACTTGGCCAGTCGTTCTGTCATCACCTGCACTACCCACATTTAAAGAATTTCACCACAGGTTCTTCAAACCACGTAGAACCACTGATCCCAGCAGTCTGCCACACGTAGAATTTTTTTAAATCCATCCATCCCCTGCATTCATTTGGTATTTGGACAACAGAGGGATATCACTGAAATATAATTTAAAGCAACGTTTTGCTTTTACACATTTTGACAACAACCTAGAAAATGACTGATCTTATACCTGACATCAGCATAAAATGTATTTAAATACATTTAGGAATAGGGATAAAAATATGTATTTATCTTTAACCTTGCCATCTTGAGGGTGTTCTCACAACATTAATTGCCACAGTAGCTGCTCTAAATTTAATCTAATAATTTAAATTTAATTAGGATAATCGACTGCAACGCAGGCGTTGGTTAAATAACTTGTTTAATGACGTCTTGTATGGAAGCTTATGACCTTATCTCTAACCACTGAGCCATCACTGCTGTTTTATCTAAAATCTCGTTCAGATTACATTCAAGGTACTTTGCAAATACTCCAAGCTCCTGAAATGCCGCCTGCGCAAGAGAAAGAACATGACTAGTGTTATTGTGTCCAAAAGATTGGAATAGCTGAACCTTTCACTACGTAAACATGAATTTTACTGAAGTAGTGCACCAGTGCTGTTGTTGAACAAATGTTGGTGTACCAATGGCTAAAGGAGCTCTGAGTCAATTGGGAAAAAAAATTATACTCAATGGAGATCAGAAAATCCACTGTCAAAAAGGATGGAGAGAAAACAACAAGAACAAAAATGTAGAAAAAGGGATTCAAGTCTGAAAAACTTTGAGATGAGTCTCACCAATGTAGACCCCCATCCAAAGCTTTAGGTGCCTGTGGTATCCTGGATACCACCCTGGTGGTATCTAGGATACTTCATGTGCAATCAGGAGTTGGTGGAAATCTGTTATTCAGAGGGATATTTAGTAAGATGACATGGGTAAGAAGCAAATCAGATTCTGGAAATGATCACCAACAATGATGTCTTGCTCGTAATGGAACTTTAATAACACATTATACACAGTGTAGGTGGACATTTAAGTATTGAACTTCTCTTTTCTATACCGTGGCCAATTAATATAGAGTTCATCCCCCTTTATAATAAGCTCCACTCTTCTGGGAAGGCTTTGTACTAGATTTGGTGGGGGGTTCTGTAAAGATTAGTGTTTGTTTAGCTAGAAGAGCTTTAGTGAGATCATGGCAACGGCACTAGCTGTACATAAACAATATAGAGCTACATAATATATGTGTCAGTCGTGCTGAATATAAGGTAATCGATCGGTTCAGAGGTCAATTTGCATTTTAATGAGAAACAAAAAAGAGAAAGGTTTCAGTTTAATTACTCAGTAAATAATATAAAAATTCTGTTTTTCAAGAGATGTTTTAGTAGGAAAACTAGTAGAAAACTGCATTTCCCTAAGAAAGTGTGAAGTGATCATACAGCCAACACAACTCCCTGGTGTCACTGAGGAGTTGATGCAGAATTGCCTGAGTCATGTGACACTAGAGTTTTGATGGCAAAAATCCCCCAAAAGATGGTTTTGCTTATGAATGAAATTTGCATTTAGACAGTTGACATGCCTGTGGAGATTAGTGATCATTCAGCTCAAAGAGCAGTAGTGAGACCAGACACTGATGTTGGAGGAGTCTCCGGTTCATCCTAAAGCTGTTCAGTGCGTTTGAAAGGTTGAGATGGTCTTTCACTCTGACCCCTACACCAATCACAGTTTCTTCATGAAGGTTAGATTTGTGTATGGAAGCACCATGCTGGAACTGGTCTCAAATTTTAAAGCCGCTTTATACAATTGTGTTGCTTAGACTTTGTTCCAACTATTTGGAAAAAGAACCATGTATGAGTATGTGAGTATATATATATACAGGAAATAACACAGTGTACAAAGTGTCACACTTCCGTGTACTAATACACAATAAATAATACACCCTGAAGTTATATGCTACAGTATCATCATTGCTGGAGAACGACTCCCACTTCTTGTATGAAACTCGTACATCTAAGTGTCTGAAGGAGTGAAACAGAAGGTCTTCTCTCTCTGCTGCTATTAGACTTCACAATCAATTAAATTCATTTATTTTGTATCGTGCGTTTAACAATGAACATTGTCTCAAAGCAGCTTTACACAGATAATGTGGTGATAAAAATGAATAAGCTGTTCTTTATAAGTGTAAGCTTGTCCCTGATGAGCGAGTCGGTGGTGACGGTGGCGAGGAAAAACTCCCTGAGATGGCAATCAGAGCTGCTCCAAATGAACCAGTCACCAAAATATACACCTATGTTTTTAACTGTGCAATAATAACAATTAAGTTTTTTTATGCAATAAATGTACAATAACACTAATTTAAAGTCGTACAATATCACCCATGTATGTGCAATATTACCAATGTGCAATATGTTTGAAAGCGTAACTGCTTATTGGAGGTCTTTTTCTTCAGTATTTATACACTGTAATGTACAATGCATACTCGATACCCACGGGGGGGTACGTTCTAAGACACCGCGATATGAGGTTGCGAGTATCGAGGTTCTACCATATAAACTTTTACTATGTCTTTACTTTATATATGTATTTGCTGTAACACAAATTCCCCCACTGTAGGAAGGTACATCTTATCTTATAGTATTTTAATATCCAATAGCAGTGCATTATTAATGTGTTCTGAGTTTCTTATATAAATAAGCACTGTGGCATTAGGTTGAAAGTCCCTCTGTGAAGTGACGTCTGTATGATTTCTCTGAGGACTCACACTATTATTACATTTTCAACAGGTTTCTTTCTTTAGTGCCTTTGCTTTTCTTCCACTGTTATTTCCAGATATGTTTTTTTTATTCTCCACAGAAACAGACTACACCCCCTATCATTTCACCACAGGCTGAGAGCTGTAACGTCACGATGCACAATAAAAAGATCAGGTATACCCAAATGTAACCCAAATATCATGTGAATGAGCGTTTCTCCTTATTACTGATTACCTGCACACAAGCCGGACTTGTTATAAAGCCCATGTGACGCCTCAGGCCTTTTTCTTTTTTATATTTTACCCATTTTTCGAAAGGTTTATATTTCATGGTAGGAAAGGAAACATGGGCTTCTTAAAACATAGAAAATCTGAAGAATTCTACAAAATAAAACATACTTTCACTGAAACATGAAATATAAACAGCAGCGACGCTAATTTCTCTCCACTGCTTCTCTTTCTCTCCCCATCCCGAGGCGTCCTGAGGTCCTGAGGATCACACTGATGATGAACACCTGATTCCAGTTACTATTGTCTGCTTGGACTTTATAGAGGCTCACTCTTCACAGAACTGTTTCACGATCATTCCTCATATTGGTTGCTGTAATTCATGGAACTGTAATGAACTGACATTTGGTGTAACTAAAGGTTTCTTCTTCATGCCCTCAAGGGGAGTTTTTCCAGCCTCACTAAGCTGCCACTAGAGGGCTCCAAAGTAATGCCCTTAACCCCATAGCTGCTCAGTTGTAAAAATGAGATGAGAAATGTAAGTTGCTCTGGCTAAGGGCGTCTTCTAAATGTGTTAAGGTGTAAATCAGTTGATCTCCTTGTTATTACATGACATCAGAGTTATAATTAAGTTCTACAGACTGATTAAGAGAGTTTTTATTACAGTAATTATAAAAGGCTCTAGTTTAATAATTTAAGCAGCTCTGCTGTAATAACCAGCCTCCTAATGTCTGGGATTAACCCTGACTCTGATATTACTGTGTGACCAAATCCACAGAACGAAGTCTCAACATGCAGTTTACAAAAATCGCTGGGGATGAAATCAGCCTGCAGTCACGTTGTCATGATCCCCTGCTTACAGTGGAATAAATAAATGCAGAGAAGGGATTCAAAATATATATTTTAGCATGAGGCAGTAAAATAAACTGAAAAATCCAGAAACATCATCAGATAAAATATAAATAAAAAGTGATGTGTAATGGGATTTATTTATGTAGAAAGATTTAAGTCAAATTCCTGTAATACCTGTAATTCATGTCTCACAGCACAACTCATTACACAATCCAGTGCACAATCGTGCCAGAACACATCTGCCCAAACCGCCGTTTACTGACCGCTGACTGAAACACCACAGTTTTTTTTTTCCTGTAAATCTTTGAAAAAAAAATTTATTAAAAAAATATCAGTTTCACCATCAATGATAAGGCATGGTTTGGAAATGGTAAGGTTGAATTTTGATGTGTTTGTCATCCCTGCTGGAAGAGGGTAAATACTATTTATTTCCACCACTCTTCACACTTTGGGTTTGTGAAGCATGTAGAGAAATGTTTTGTAATTTTGTCATTTGTTGCTTTGGCCTTTCTGACACTTCCTGTTTTGTGATTTCACATTGTACTGGCATCTAGTAATCAACTTCCTAAAATAAACAAACGATTGAAAAGTGTGGTCTCTTATGCATGTTTCTTTTTTTTTTTATGAAACGAACTCGTTAAAATGGAGGTGGAAGCTTAAATAGTTTGGGGTTGTTTTAGAACAGGTTGTAGACTTATTAAACCAACCATTCCATACATCAACACCATGAAATTCTGTCTGTGGCTCATCGGAACCGACTTCACCGTACAACAAGACGATGATCTGAAGCGAACATCTGAGCTCTGAAAGCGTTATGTAGAAATGCTTTCGATCATAGACTGGCCTGCCCAGGTACCGCATCTAAATCCTATTGAACGGCACTGTTTTTTTTGCCACAGCTGGGGCTCCAACCAGGGTCACCATAAAGGGAGGCAGACACTCTGGTGTTCTTTAATAATTATTTAATAAAGTTTGCAGAAACACAATTTGCAAAAAAATGGTTAAAAAATATCATCCAGATCTCAGGATCCAACAAGGGGGTGGAACATAATGCAGACCACAACAAAGGCAGGAAAACCCAAAGGTTCTCAGAGAATGTTCAAGTCTCTCAAAAGGCACAGCAAAGAAACAAACTCAAACACAAAAACCTTCAAGGGAAAGAAAACGTGAGTAGGCAGGAGAATCACAACAAAGAACACCTCTGAAATTGGGAGAATTCACAAACAGGTCAGGAGGCTCAGGGCACCCAAAATACAAACTCACAAAAATGTCACAAAACATCAGAACAAAACATTAACGCACCCGTACATAATGACAAAGAACCAACAAGAATAGACACCGAATTTGAATTCGAATTTGAATACACACAGAAAGTAATATAAAGCGGATGAGGAAGTAAAGAGTAAGGGGCCTCTGGCGGCATCTAGTGGTAGTTAACGGAAGCACGGTCACTATAATTTAAGTAAATACTGACATTAATACATTGTTAGGTCAAATCATTTTAAACATGTAACATTTGACTTGAGTTTTAGTTTTTGATGCATAGATTGTTACTTTAAATAATTATGTCCCCTCCTTCTCTACTATATTTAAATATAGCATAAATGTCGGTAATTCGTTTTAAAAATAAATACTGAAACATCACATATACATAAATATTCTGACCTTTAATCAATACTTAGTTGAAGCACCTTTGGCAGCAATTAAAGTTTTGATGGGTTTGACAAAACAAGCTTTGCCCACCTGTATTGGGCAAGCTAGTGTACATTCAAGGTGTAGAAACTTACCAGCAATGATCATGAGAAATAGGAGGCACCTGTGCTAATTTTTGAGTGTTTTCCCCAAAGGTCTGAATACATAAATACATGTGATATTTTCATTTTTTAAGTAAAAAAAAATGTACAGACATTTCTAGGAAATTAATTTTTTAGAGACTGAATGTTCATAGATTAAATAAAATCAATTTGAATGATTTGTTGTAATTTATAATAAAGAGACAGAGCTCCTTTTCTCACACTGCTAAAACCGTTTAATGCAAAAAAGCCCCCAACTACTGACATCAAGACAACAAATCAACATGTGACGGATATTTCAACAGCACCTCCTAGTGGTCCACATGAGACACTGTTCAATAACAAGCTAAACTAACAGTGGAATGTTCCATCAAGAGTCCTTTCCAACACTCCTTCTCACTCATAATCTGAATTATCATTAACTGGTTTCACTCCAGCCATCTTTCTAAGCTTTATGAACATTTCTTCACACAGTGCTTTGTCAAACATGTCAGCAACCATGTCATCAGTGTTGCAATACTTAAGATCTATAACTTCACTAGCTATTTATACCTGAATGAAGTGGTTTTTAATGTTAATGTGTTAGGCATTTCTATGAAATTAAAGATTCTTTGCCATGCAGATGGCAGACTGATTATCCTTAAACATCACTGTTGGTCCTGCTTGTGTGACCTTTTAGATCTGTCATCAGTTGTCGCATCCAAACTGTTGCTTGAGGTGCATTCGATCAATGCTATATACTCTGGAGAGAGCTACACATGCCTGTTTCTTGCTTCTCCAACTCACGGTTGCTCCACTGATTTAAAATATGTATCCTGACATAGACTTTCGATCGTATTGGTCTCCAGCCCAATCTGCATCTGAAAAACTATTACAGTCCATTGGCTTGCCTGTGCTGCAGAGGTGGGAGTAAGTCACCAAATGAAAGTCTCAAGTCAAGTCCAAGTCTTAACATTGCAAGTCAAAGTCAAATCAAGTCATTCTGTTGTAAGGCTCAAGTCAAGTCAAGTCAAGTCCAAGTCTTAACATTGCAAGTCAAAGTCAAGTCAAGTCATTCTGTTGTAAGGCTCAAGTCAAGTCAAGTCATACTCTTTGACAAGTCAAGTCAAGTCAAGTCCCAACTTAGTCATCAAGTCATACCGAGTCGCACACAGATTTGTTTGACACATTTTTTAACTCAGGGACTTTTATTACTTATTTAGACACAGAGGGCTGATGATGGGTTACAAAAATAAATAAATTAACTTGTGTGTAATAAAATATCGTTAAGAAGCACTTTAAATGCTCTAAAATAAAAATAAATTAAATTAACAAGTAAACAAGAATTAATTGTAAGTTTTTTAGACAGTAGAATGTGCTGATGTTCCCTTCTCAGGAGGAATCAGAACTACAGTTGTTAAACTGGATCATTTCTATCTATCAATACCCTGATGTATCTGTGTAAACATGGAGTGAACAGTCACATGTCCCCATCTAAACATATAGTAATAATAATACCTATAAGTGTAAAGTATACTCTGTCATCTCATCAGACACCAAACAATGGGTTGCATACTCAAAGTAGAATATCAATATCAGAAAAAAAATAATAATCTTACTGTACAAGTGAGGCAGTGGTTTTTAAAAAGTGATGAACCCAACATTGTTTGCTCTGTTAAGAGTTATCCACAAACTATTATGATCATGTTACTCTATGGCTTTTCATTAATTTTCTAATATCTTTATTAATGTAAAAAAAATAAAACTATCAGGTCATGCCCCAGTATTTATGGAGATATTTACCTTACATCAAAAAATCAAACTGGCCATGTACGCGTAATCTCTAAACCCGAACTTTATTATCTTAGGGGGTGGGGCTGGTGTTGTTGCGGTGTACATGTTGTCTCGTCCGCGGAGGGATCTGCTGTTTTGGCAGGCGGCGGAAGGCTTCCGGATAGCGTCTAGCGGTTTACGCATGCAGAAGAGTGGATCGGGTTCGCCCACTTATTGGAAAATATATAGTCCATTCTTAAATATATAAAAAAATCACAATAATTAAAAACATATATATTTTCCACAAGTTATTTCAAGTAAATAGGCACAAGTCCGAGTCAAGTCTAAAGTCACAAGGAGCAAGTCTAAAGTCAAGTCGAGTCTTTTCAGAGATCTAGTCAAGTAAGTTTTAAGTCCAGAAAATTGTGACTCGAGTCTGACTCGAGTCAAGTCATATGACTCGAGTCTCCCACCTCTGCTATGCTGTATAGTAGGCCTAAATTCAACGTGCCTTCTAGGTATCTCATGGTACGTTTTACAGCAGTCCAGTGTTGCTTTGTCGCTAACATACAAAAAATTTAGCAACATTGTTTACTGTGTAAGCAATGTCTGGTCATGTTCCTGTTGACAAGTAAAGTAGACTACCAACAGCAGACTGAAATTTGATCCACTGCATCAGTTTTAACGGGGCGTTTGACAAGTTTCGTGCTGACGTCTACTGGCATGCTTATTGGCTTTGAGTTTTCCATTCCAAATTTTTCCAACACATTTTAGGCATATGTTGTCTGACCCATCGAGATTTCTCCTGCTTTTGGTTTTTGAATAATTTTTCCAATCAAATGGGTAAACTTACCCATGTCTTTTATCTCAAGTATTTTCCAAGCATTTGTTTCGCTTTCATGTATCGTTTATCACTGAATCCAGCCAAGAGAATATCATTAATGTACACAGCAATAATGAACATCTCTCCTGTTGCACAAATCCCATTTTCTAGGTGATTGCTTCAGGCCATTGATCCTGCAATTTATTTATTTATTTTCCTTTTCTTTGACAACAAAACACTCAGGATGTTGCATGTATGCTTCTTTAAGTTCTCCGTTTAGTAAGGTTGTTTTGACAACCGTCTAATGCAGCTTTAGTCCATGTCATACAGGTACAGCAATTATTGTCCTAATTGACTGAAATCTAACCACTGGGCTAAATGTCTCATCATCATCTCCCCAAACTTTTGAGAGAACCCTTGTGCGACTTGACCAGATTCCAAACATCATTTATGTACAGTAAGTCCATTTATTTCTCCATAGCTTCTTTCCACTTATCTTTGTCTGGACTGGATATAATATCTTTTACAGTCTTGGGTTCAGTTGTCTGGTTATTAGAGACTGTCACCCATTCTCAATAATAATCGGGTGGTTTGCTTATTCTTTCTGGTCTTTAAATCTCCTCAGTGTCTCATTCCTAAAAATCAAGCTCCACATATCGTTTCATGACACCTTCCTTATTTGTGCCAGGCTCCTTCTTATTTGCAAACTCTGATTCAATAAATATCACATCTCAATGGTGTGAACACCTTTGCAAGTTTTGCAAGTCCCATACCCAAGAAAAACAAAAATCTTTGCTGTGGGATCCAGTTTCTTTCACTCATCTTTGAGTATATGTGCGTATACAGTGCATCCAAATATATGCAGATGATCGACTTTTGGTTTCTCACCTGTCCAGGCTTCAAAAGAAGTCATACCCTTCACAGATTTTGTTGAACTTTCATTTCTCCGATACACAGTTGCGAGAGTGCTTCTTCCCAGAACGTTTGTTGTAGCTTTGCATCAGCTAACACTGACCTCACAGTCTCCATCAATGTTTTTGTTACTGTGCGCTCCAATTCCTTCATTGTCGAATGTCGAATTCTTATATTTTGTAGGAAATTTTGAAACTTTGATGATGCATATATTGACTTTTTTTCCACACTGTGTTGCTTTTGTCACACTCAGCAAATCGTATGACAATTTTGGAAAATACAACTCATTATTCAGCTTACGTTACTTTGTCTTATCATCAGTCAGTGTCATTTTCTAGCCAAACAATACCACAGCCTGTTGCTTCAACAAAATAACCATCTCCCAATGTTACTTCTTGTGGAGACTTTAATCTATTTAAACTTAACAAATTGTTTAACTCAGCTATTACGGTTGCACAAGTCAATGCACCCAGTGCCAGTCCCAAACCCAGATAAATGGGGAGGGTTGTGTTAGGAAGGGCATCCAGCGTGAAGCATGTGCCAAATCAAATATGAGGATCACAAATTAGAATATTATCGGTCGAGGCCGGGGTTACCAACGACCGAAATTGGGAAATTGGGCTACTGTTGGTCAAAGAAGGATACGGAGAGGAGGAAGATGTCTATTGGTGATTGGGGCAGACTTTAATGGGAATCTTGGTGAATTGAACAGAGGTGATAAGGAGTTGATGGGTAGGTATGGCCTTAAGGAGAGGAATGTGGAAGGGCAGATTGTGGTAGATTTTGCTAAAAGGATGGAAAGGGCAGTGGTTAACACTTATTTTAGGAATAAGGAGGATCATAGGGTGACGTATGAGAGTGGAGGAAGGTGCACACAGGCGGACTATGTTCAATGTTGGAGATGTATCCTGAAGGAGATTGGAGACTGTAAGGTGTTGGCAGGGGACAGTGTAGATAGACAGCATCAGATGGTGGTCTGTAGGATGGTTTTAGAGGTGAAGAAGAAGAGGAAGAAAGTAAAGACTAAAAGAAGAATAAGTGGTGGAAACTGAAGGAGTCAAGTCAAGTCAAGTTTATTTGTATAGCGCTTTTCACAACAGACATTGTCTCAAAGCAGCTTTACAGAAATCAACAGTGAAGGTGAATCGTGTGTATTTATCCCTGATGAGCAGCCATGGCGACTGTGGCAAGGAAAAACTCCCTTAGATGTTATTAGGAAGAAACCTTGAGAGGAACGAGACTCAAAAGGGAAACCCATAATCATCTGGGTGGGACTGTAGTGTGAGATAAAGGGAGGAGGTCAGACAGGGGCTCAGTGGTGGTGAAGAGGTGTTGGATGATTGGGCAACTACTGCAGTGATTCTGGGAGGCAGGTAGAAAGGTACTTGGTGTGACATCTGGAAATAGAAAGGAAAACAAAGAGACATGGTGATAGAATGAGTAAGTGCAGGAGGGCATAAGGAGAAAGAGGTTGGTGAAAGTTTATAGGACTGTGGTAACACCCGAAATGTTGTATGTTTTAGAGACAGTGGCACTTAGTAAAAGACAGGAAGTGGAGCTGGAGGTAGCAGAGCTGAAGATGTTGAGGTTTTCGTTGGGAGTGGCGACGATGGACAGGATTAGGAATGAGTTTATTAGACGGACAGTGCATGTAGGACATTTTGGAGACAAGGTGGGTGAGGCGAGATTGAGATGGAGATGGTTTGTGCAGAGGAGAAACATAGGTTATATCGGTGGAGAAATACCAAAGATGGAGCCACCAGGATGGAGGAAAAGAGGAAGACCAAGCAGGAGGTTTGTGGATTTGGTGAGGGAAGACATGCGGGTAGTTGGGTTAAAAGAGGCGGATGTAGAGGACAGGGTGGTATGGAGACGGATGATCTGATGTGGCGACACCTAATGGGAGAAGCCTAAAGAAGAAGAAGAAGAAGAGGATATTCTCAGTTGAAACATTTGATGTGTTTTTGTTGAATTCTTTTTTATTTACATTTTTCTATTTGAATGAAAAGAGAAGGGATGGCTAATGGACATTAACAAGCCGTATATTTCACAACATTAAATGTAAGTGTAAATTAGACTTTTTTGATATATCTTTAAATCTTTGAATGAGTTGCAAAAGGTCTGATAACTTTCAGCAAACTGATTTACATTCAGATGGTAAATAGGAAAAGTAGTACAGTAAAACCAAAGATTATGTAATGAAACAGAGTGAGACAATCACAATGCAACCACCGTCCTTCTCCTCCCACCGGCATAGAGCAAATACTAAAAATAAACACATTGGGAGACATGCTAATGTGAGAAACCGTCTCAAGGTTACGAACGTAACCCTAGTTCCCCGAGGGAACGAGACGCTGCGTCGAAACGCTATGGGAACGCCCCTGCGTGACCACGCTCTGAACCACGTGTGAAATCTAGCCAATAGGCAAGCCGTGACGTCATAGGCAGGGGACGTCGTGTAAACCAGGAAGCTACAAGATGGCTGTGCGGTGGTAGCGAAATTAGCTTCTGCAAAGAGAGAAGGTAAGCGCGGCAGGGATGCAGGGAGTGTGGCACGGAGACGCAGCGTCCCGTTCCCTCGGGGAACTAGGGTTACGTTTGTAACCTTGAGACGTTCCCCTTCAGGAATTTGAGCTGCGTCGAAACGCTATGGGAACGAGTGTCCAATCACGCCACACTGACCAGACCCTGCCAAAAGAGTGAGGGCCTCGGCACCAGCACGCAGGACGGAGGAGCCCGGGGTGGCTCTGAGGCCAAGGCCATAGAACCTGACAAAGGTCAGCGGGGTGGACCAACCCACAGCGTCACAGACGTCCCGGAGTGACACAATGTGTTCCTGGCCGCAGAGGCTGCCACACTCCGGCGGGGCGAGCCCTGACCGCGATCGGAGCGGGGACCAGGACTCGCAGCCGAACAACTGCACCAACCACCTCCAAGGACTCGTCCTGTGGAGATAAGCACCCAGTGCTCGCACTGGACACAGCCGGGTCTTATAACCCCTGGTTGGGGGCCATAACAGAGGAGGGCAGAATGCCTGTAACACGACACATTGTGTGGGCGCACCCGGCCTTGTGTAAGAACACTCTGGCCAAGCCAGGGGGCAATTCCAGGTGCAGACAGGCACACCGAGTCGCATCCCGGGCCACAACCTCCGGGCGCCGTGGAGGAAACGTGTCACCAATGGGACCTACCCAGCGAACACGGAAACCCTCAGGGTCGAAGGGGTTAACCCTGCGGCAAACTGTACCTGCAAAAACACCAGAACTGAACCAACCGGGCAGTCATCTGGGTCCAAGTCATGGTGCTCACACCGCGACGCGAACAGTCGCTATCGTGCGGCGTACGACCTCCTCATGGAGGGAGCTCTGGAGTGGAGAGGGGCCTCTACTACCTCGGTAGAGAGAACAGCCGCTACAAACAGTGTCCACTCAGGGGCCACAGGCTCCACAACACCGGGCGGGGGGTGAACCAGAGTTCTGCCCACCCACAAGGTGCTACCCGGAGGAGACAGACTCCCTACCAGCAAAACTTTCCCAGAACTCCCGAGAGCAGCGCAATCGGGGAAAAGGCGTACAGGCGTAGCCTCGGCCAAGACCGTCCCACGGCAGCCACTGTCTCGACAGGGTGTCTGCTCAGACATCCAACCACAAGAGGACCCCCTGCGCCCGTTGCTCACAAGGGCGAGAACGGAGGTCCCCCTGGTAGACGATGTACGAGACCACCGCAGCATTGTCCGAGCGGACCAACACATAGCGATCTCTAAGGACTGGGAGGAAGTGTTGTAACCCCAACAACACTGCCAGCACCTCCCGGCAACCTATGTGCCACAAGAGACGCGGGCCGCTTCACAGACCCTGGGCGGAGTGGCCACTCATGACCGCTCCCCACCCCGTGACTGGAAGCGCCCATCATCAGCGTTACGTGACGACAAGGAGTCCCTAAAACGGGGCCTCGGGACAGAACGTAAGGGTCTACCATGCAACAAGGCTCATGGGCACACTGTGAGACCTTGTTGTGACAACACAGACTCCCTCAGGGGGAGAACCTTTTGCCCCGGAGCCACCACTGGAGGGGCCACATGAGACCCAGCAGCCTCTGGAACTGCCTCACAGTGACTAGGCGGACCGCCCCTACCCTCCTGACTGCAGTGAGGATGACTACAAACCGGGCGGGAGACAACCATGCCGGCAACTCGGCCGAGTCCCACACCATGTCGAGAAAGTGGCCCTCCGTGCTAGGAAAAGTACACACAACCCGGCGTCACAGTCCGAACCCCAGAACCTTCATGCAGGCGGGAACAGCACCTCAATGCCAAACCGCCAGGTGCTCTAACGAGCCACCATCAACCAATCGCTATTATAATACAGAACGCGGATGCCCTGAGGCCGCAGCGGGGTCAGTGCTGCGGTCATGCACTCTGTAAAGGCACGGGGCGAGGGCGCTAGGCCGCACGGAAGGACCGATATTGGCAAGCTTCGCCCCTAAAGCAACCTCAGGAACCTCCCATGCGCGGTGAAGGACGGCTGCATGGGAGCATGCAACCTCCAGATCTAGCGTATGACAAATCAGACCTTGGACTTGACCTGAGACACGACTCCTCTAAACGAGAAACCTGAACTCAAGCCTCAAAAGTGAGTGGTTCAAGTAGCAGAGATCCAGAATGGGATGTAACCCACCGTCCTTCTTCTGAAACAACGAAGCACGGGCTGTAGCAGCCTGACTCGCAAACTGAGGGGGGGGGGACCACCTCGACGGCCCCGTTCCCCAGGAGTGTGCGCACTTCCTGTTCCAGGACCAGAGCCTGCACGGGTCCCGCCAGGGCGGGACACACCCTGTTCGAGCCGGGGAGGAGAAGATGCGAACCGAATCGCGCAGCCCTTCTCCACTGTACGCAGGACCCCCGAGAGACTCCAGGCAGCCCTACAGACTGACAGAAAGTCTCCACAGGGAGAACCAACCCCTCGGGGCCGGCCCCTGACCCACTCAGAGCGGCTGGAGCGGTGCTCTGCAGCCGACCACACCTCCTGAGAGGCGGCGGAACCCCCCGTCCGCAGCGATCATACGGGCGGAATGCGGGGAGCAAACCGCTGGAGAAGCTGGGCCCTGAACACGACCTGTGACAGTCCTCCTGAACCCGAACGGCAGGAGCAGCGTACTGCGGCCGTTGAAGCCCCCTGAGAGGCGGCGGATGACTCTCATCCGCAACGAATGAGAGTTGGGTGGCAACACTCTCACCGGGCTATCTCGCTGTGCCTGGACGTACCAGGGCGCGGCTGCTGCCGAGCAGCCCCATCGGAGCAGCGAGGAACTACCACTGAAACGCCACTGCGGTCTCCTGAACCCGCCAGCAATCGCCCTTACCCACAGCGTCACCAGGTCAGGCCAGGAGGGACACCATGATGCTCAGAAGGAAGCTCACATCATCCCCCATAGCAGGCCAGCCTGGTATGCCTGCAACACACTCATCGTGTGGAAGCAACCTGCAGCCTGACCCGCCGCGCAGTGCTACCCACCAGAGCCAAGCGGCGCTTCGTAGGCAAACCGATAGCCGTCACAGACGTAACACTTGGGGAGAGATAGCTAGCTAGCATCTCTACCACAAGGGGCAACGTCCCGTAGCCGCGCCACGCAGCTCCATTAACATTCGCGCACAGCGAAAGAACATCGGAAAAGCACGCGCGGCCACGGGCCTCCCAGGACCCAGACACCTCGGTGCGCAGATCAGGGTAGGCGCTGAGGCTGTGACACAGTGCAGGAAATGCACAACCAGCTCACTGGCGCACGCTGCTCCCGCCACACGACCGGCCAAGCTAATCCAGCTCGGACCCGGCCCGTGCCACGACTACAAGGAGCTCCATATATAGCACAGGCTGTGAGAAGTCCGCAGGCTCGCCAGCATCCACCAGCTCATCCTCCTTGGAGAGAGAGACATGTAATGCTGCGCCGCCCGCACCGGGAGAAGAAGCAGCCGCCAGGCATGCTTTCCCCAATTTCCCGAAATTTATTCCACCTCGGAGGAAGAAATACGGAGCACCGCGTCACACACACCGGTAAAAGAACCGATACCAAACGAGCGCTCTCCCCGGGGAACGGGAGCTCGGCTAGCAGCCGGGAGCGCATAGCCACACGGCTAAAAGCTAACAGCTGATACCATCGAGAGCTAAAGCCGCGAGGAAGAGCGCTCACCTCGGAGAGCGCTCTCTGAAATTCTCCCACCTCGGAGGAAGAATACGGAGCACCGCGTCACACGCACCGGAGAGGGAACCGCTAAACGAGCGCAAACCCCAAGGAGCGGGAGCTCGCCTCGCAGCCGGGAGCGCATAGCCGCACGGCTAAAATGCTAACAACCGATACCCTCGAGAGCCGACTAAGCACGCTCCTAAGCTAAGCAAACAACACATCGGCCGCGTGTCACCCCCCCCCCCGAAATGAATCGGGGCAAGCAGGAGACACGCAGATGGAATTCTGCCTGCATATAAGCTCATGACTGCACAGATAACACACTCAAAGCGCTTACCTGAACCAGCAGAAGCTAATGTCGCTACCACCGCACAGCCATCTTGTAGCTTCCTGGTTTACGCGACGTCGCCTGTCTATGACGTCACGGCTTGCCTATTGGCTAGATTTCACACGTGGTTCAGAGCGTGGTCACGCAGGGGCGTTCCCATAGCGTTTCGACGCAGCTCGAGTTCCTGAAGGGAACCTTTGTAGCCTGTATAGAGGTTAAGAATTAGAGTAATTGTATGTGTTTATTTGTTTTAGTAATTACATCATTTATTCGGACAACACTGCACATTGGTAACGAGGATATGAGGCTCGCCAAAAAGTGGTTGACTGTCATAACAAATGTGCAACACAGAGTGAAACTGAAATATGTGCTTAAGGATGTGCTCAGTTCTTCTTAATGGCCATTAGATCGGATAAGAGTTGATCTTTATAGTGTAATCCTATTTCAACATTCCTGTATTATCTGGTTTTCTTTATTGTCTGGCTGGTTTTAATAATTGGCCATTATAGACTTCCATTTATGACAGGATTTGTTTTGTTATTTTA
>MU568337.1:101131-121260 GCA_024362625.1 Silurus asotus | reverse complement strand
GTACATGCAGATGCTCTTCCTGGGCTAACCTCATGGGAACAACATAAACAGAGGGAGATTTCAGTACATAAAACTGATGTGTTACCTGTTGTCACCTCTGATGTAGACAGACCCTTCAACAAAGGGAATGATTGTGATAAGTTTTGTCCCATACACAGAAAGACACATCCTCTTCGCAAATGCCATATCTTTAAGGAAAAGCCTCTTGAAGAACGTAGAGCATTCTTAAGAGATAATGGAATTTGCTTCAGGTGTTGCATGTCTTAATCACACATTGCTAGAAACTGCAAAGCCTATGTCAAATTCACAGATTGTGGTAGCGAAAAACATTATACCGCTCTTCATCAAGATCCCTCACTCTCAAATAAGGACACAAGCCCCCATCCAGAGTTTGGCAGGGTTGAGAAATCTCGACATCTCAGCTTATTGCACTCAAGTCTGTGGTGGTGCCTTAACTAACAAGTCATGTTCTAAAATCGGCCTTGCCAAAATCTATCCTGGTGGGTGCCGTGATAAAGCAGCTAAACTTTATGCAATAATTGATGACCAAAGTAACAGATCATTGGCTCGTTCGGAGTTGTTTGATATGTTTGACATCCAAAGCTCTAGTTCACCATATTCACTAAGAACCTGCGCTGGCGTTATGGAAACAACAGGAAGACGAGCCAGTGGCTTTCATATCGAATCCATGGATGGACAGATCAGCCTCCCACTTCCAGATCAGATTGAATGTAATGAGATTCCTAATAACTGATCTGAGATCCCTTCAGCTTCTGCTGCACTCTACTATCCACATCTTAGATCGATAGCACCCCTTATTCCGGAAATCGATTCAGATGCTCACATCATTCTTCTCCTTGGACGGGATGTTCTCAGTCTGCATAAGGTGCGTAAACTCATCAATGGCCCACATGACCTGCCATATGTGCAAAGAGTTGAATTAGGATGGGTCATTGTAGGCAATGTCTGCCTTGGAAATATCCATAAGCCACTCACAGTAAGCACACTTTATACCAAGACATTGGATAATCGATGACCTTCACTTTTTGAGCCATGTCCTAAAATCATACAGGTGAAAGACAGATACAATGATTCATTTAAACCTGTTCCAGCACATAAAATGTGTGTACAAAAGATGATGACAAAGAGGCTCTGTCTATTGAAGACGAACTGTTTTTGAACATTATGGAGAAAGGGTTTGAGAAAATTGAGAACAACAGTAGGGAAGCTACTCCACGACAACGTCTTCCTGACAATAAGCCACAAGCAATAAAACGCCTTGCATCAACTTTGAGCAACTTTGAGAGAAAACCACAGATGAGAGAACACTTTATTTTCTTCATGGAAAAGATCTTCAAGAATAGACATGCAGAGGTAGCTCCTCCTCTTGGAGAAGAAGAAGAACTTTGGTATCTTCCACTTTTTGGTGTTTACCATCCAAAGAAACCTGAACAGAACAGGTTGGTATTTGATTCTAGTGCCCAATATGGTGGCATCTCCCTCAATGATGTGCTGTTAACAGGACCAGACCGCAACAATTCTCACCTGGGTGTACTCATGTGATTTCGCAGAGAGTCAGTTGCCATATCTGCAGACATCCAACAGATGTTTTATTGTTTTCGTGTCAAAGAGGAAGACAGGAACTTTCTTATTTTTATGGTTACAAGACAATAACTTCACCAAGGATATTGTGGAGTACTGCATGAAGGTACATGTCTTTGGAAATAGCCCGTCACCAGCCGTAGCTATTTATGGTCTGAGAAAATCTCTCCACTTAGAAGGACACAAGCATTATCCTGAAGTGCAACAGTTTGTGCAGCGTGATTTCTGTGTCTCAGTGGGGTTAAAGTCTTTTTCTAGTGTAGAAGCAGCAGTGAGTTTGCTAAATCGAACACCGAACGCTCTTGTTAAATCAAACCTGAGGTTACACAAAATTGCTTAAAATAGGCGAGAAGTCATGGAGGCCTTTCCATCACAAGCTAGCGATCTAAAAGATCTAGACCTGGAAACAGACACTCTTCCAATTCAACACAGTCTGCGCCTAAACTGGAACATCAGAACGGACAATTTCACAGCAGCAGTTGCCTACCTCAAACTCTCTTACGGTTGTGGAGACAATCATGTAAGCTTTGTCATGGGTAAAGGGAAACTTGCTTCACTTTCTGAGATTACTATCCCAAGGATGGAACTGTGTGCTGCTGTGTTGGCCGTAGAGTTGGCCGACCTTGTCTCACCTGAGATATACATTAATCTTGATGCTATCACTTTCTACACTGACAGCAAAGTGGTATTAGGGTATATAAACAACCAGACCAGACGCTTCTATGTTTATTTCAACAACAGAGTCTTGAGGATAAGAAAATCCAGTCAGCCTAAACAGTGGTGTTATGTACGAACTGACCAAAATCCCGCAGACATAGCCACAAGGCCCTTTTCTGCAGCACATCTCGAGAGCAGCCAATGGATATTGGGACCCACAATTCTGACGGATTCCTCTAGCCCCCCAGAAAAGGACATTTTTGAGCTCATAAATCCTGCAAGTGATGTTAAGGTGCAACCAGAGGTTTCTAGTATTAGTACAACTATATTGAGCAAGAAACTGGGATCACAGTGCTTTTCTAGGTTCTCAAATTGGCAATCACTTATTTATTCAATCAGACATTTCATTCACATTGCCAGTGTTTTCCAAAAATCGCTCACTGACAAGTCCTCAAATTGCAAAAATTGGCATTATTGTCCCAAAGCTTTCTCAGCTGAAAACTTTCCAAAGGCAAGGGCAAATCTATCTATCATTATTCTCAATCTCTCTGTCTAATTTTGATTTTATTAAATGTAGTTTTATTTGTAGTGTTTTAACAGTTGGTCAGTGTCACAAAGCAGCTTTAGTGAAAAATAATCAGACTGATAATAAATATCCAATTAATCATTTTTATGATTCAATTGCAATTATCACTTAAAGTTTTATCTCTCTATTCATATCTTTAAATACAACCTACAACACATCTATTATTTATTACCAATTTAAACCTCAGTAAAGAGTGAATTTAAAACTAAAACTTAAAGAATAAACAGTGTGTAAGTGATGATCTGACCTCAGTATCTCCAGTGTACAGTGTGGATTCTTCAGTCCAGCAGAGAGCAGCTTCACTCCTAAATCCTGCATCTTATTCACACTCAGGTCCAGTTCTCTCAGACTGGAGGAGTTTGAACTAAGAACCGAGGATAGAATTCTACAACTTTCCTCTGTGAGATCACACTGATACAGCCTGGAAGAGAAATTATATCTCAGTCTCAGTATTAAATCAGTGCAATGTGTAAACATTGGCAGTTGTTGAGGTTTTTTTTTTAATCATTCTTTTTATATGTTTTATATTTTATTTTGTTGAGTAAAGAATATGACAACATCTTTATTTGCCAAATACAAAATCATCATACAAACATGCAACTCTAAAATCCAATATTCTAATTAACTCCTGTATTTGCATTTATCTATTTTGAGCACACGTCGCAGTTCAGATGGAATTTCATGGTTTTGAAGTATGGAAGTATGGAACCCAGCCATTATGGATGCACAAGCCAGTGCACTCTTAGTGCCGGTCCCAAGCCCGGGTAAATGGGGAGGGTTGCGTTAGGAAGAACATCCAGCGTAAAACATGTGCCAAATCAAATATGCGGATCACAAATGAGAATTTTATACCGGATTGGTCGAGGCCCGGGTTAACAACGACCACCACAGGTATCGTTAGCCGACAGGGTACCGGTGGAAATTGGGCTACTGTTGGCCGATGAAGGAGAAGGAGAGGAGAAAGACGTCTACAAAGACGGCAGGGAAAGGAGCAGTGTAGGAGAGTTGAGGTTCGGGTTGGTACTTTAAATGTTGGTACAATGACTGGTGAAGGGAGAGAGGTAGCTGATATGATGGAGAGGAGAAAGGTAGATATGTTGTGTATTCAGGAGACCAAGTGGAAAGGAAGTAAAGCCAGGAACATTGGAGGTGGATTTAAACTGTTTTATCATGGTGTGGATGGAAAGAGAAATGGTGTAGGGGTGATTCTGAAGGAAGAGTACAGTAAGAGTGTAGTGGAGGTAAAGAGAGTTTCTGATAGGGTGATGATCGTGAAGGTGGAAGTTGAAGGGATGATGATAAATGTCATCAGTGCCTATGTTTCACAAGTTGGCTGTAAGATATAGGAGAAGGAAAGATTCTGGAGTGAATTATAAGTGTCCGTGTGCAGTAATGTGTGGTGTAAAGTGTCCTTGTGTGGAATGGTGTGGTATAAAAAATAAGAATATAAAAAATATGAAATGTAAAGTGTACTGTGCTGTGCAAGTCCAGTGTCTAAAGTGTCATAGCACGAAAAGTGAGATGTGCAGGGAAAAAGGTCTGATAAGGGAGAGAGTGGGCCAGTTTTTTATATCCTGGGTGTTTCCTGGTTTAAACTCTGAATGGCCTGCGGGTAGAAGCTCCTCCTCATTCTCTCTGTGTTCGCTTCCAGGAAAGGGAAGCATTTCCCCGAACGCAATAAAGAAAAGAGTCCATTGTTGGGATGGCTGAGGTCCTTCACAATCTTCCTGGCTCTGGTACAGCGACGCATGCTGTAGATGTCCTGCAGGTCAGGAAGCTTGGTGTGGATGGTACGTTCAGAACCAGGAAGTGATGCTACCCATCAGAATGCTCTCAGTGGTGCAGGTGTAGAAAGTCTTTAGCACCTGAGAGAGTAGTTTAAAGTCCTTTAAGCATCTCAGATGGTACAGACGCTGCCGGGCCTTCTTCACCAGGGTGTTGATGTGACAGGACCAAAACAGGTTTTGTGTGATGTGAACGCCAAGGTACCGAAAACTGTCCACTCTCTCCACTGGGGTCCCGTTGATGTTTATAGGTTGGTATGACCGCTCCTGATTCGTGCTGAAGTCCACGATCAACTCCTTAGTCTTGCTGATGTTCAGGAGAAGGTTGTTCACCAGACACCATTTCTCCAGGTTTTTAACCTCCTGTAGGTAGGCCGTCTCGTCGTTATTGGAGATCAGGCCCACCACAATAGTGTCGTCAGCAAACTTGATGATGGTGGTGGAGTTGGAAGTGGCCACACAGTCGTATGTGTACAGTGAGTACAGCAGGGGGCTCAGAACACAACCCTGGGGAGCTCCAGTGCTGAGGGTGAGGATGAATGAAGTGTTTTTTCCCACCCGTATGGCTTGTGGTCTGTCAATAAGGAAGTTAGAGATCCATTGACACAGCGGCTGGCTGAGTCCCAGGACCTCCAGCTTAGAGGTGAGTGTGGAGGGAATTATAGTGTTAAATGCTGAATGCTCCATTGTGTCCGGTAGTGAGGCAGTGATAAAGTCTCTGACCAGTCTCTCAAAGCACTTCATCACTACTATGGTCAGAGCTACAGGGTGGTAGTCATTAAGACAGGCGGGCTGGGGTTTTTTCGGGACAGGAACAATGGTGGACTGTTTGAAACATGAGGACACAACAGATTGTTCCAGTGAGAGGTTGAATATCTCAGTGAACACTGGTGCTAGCTGGTCAGCACAGGTTTTCAGAACCCAACATGTGATGCCATCTGGTCCTGCTGCCTTCCTGGTATTCACTCTCTTGAATGCCCTCCTTACGTCATGCTCCGAGATTGTGAACGTGTTCACCTCTCCGGCTCTCTCGGCGTGCTTGCTGGTTGTGGTTAGCTGCAGCCTCGAAACGAGCGTAAAAGGTGTTTAGCTCGTCTGCCAGAGAAGCGTCCGCATCCACCATTCTGAAAGATGGTGTTCTATAGTCCGTTATTGTCCTTGCCACAGGGTCCTAGAGCCACCTTGTTGGAACTGTGACTCTAGTTTTCTCCCATAGATCTCAGAGCATCGCGGATGTTTTTATCCACCCATGGCTTCTGGTTGGGAAACGTTCTGATAGAGTTTTTTTTGCACCGTATATCCACTAGTTTCCCGATGAATCCCACAACCGCTTCCCTAAACATGTTGACTTCATCAGAGCTGCGCCGGAACATGTCCCAGTCTGCGTCATCCAAAGCATCCTGCAGAGCGGCCACCGATTGCTCAGTCCAGCGTGCGACCTCCCTCTGAACAGGAGCTTTCTGTTTCAGCCTTTGTTTGTAAACAGGCATGAGGGAGATGGCGGCATGGTCCGATTTCCCAAACGGTGGACGTGATTTTTTTTCACCACTGTAAACAGGAAAGGGCTCAGGGCCGATCCTTGCTGTAGAGCAACCCTTTACCCTGAACCAGTCTGTCGTTCCTACTGCACACTTCACTGCTGTCACACTGTCTTCATACATGTCCTGCACCACCCTCACATACTTCTCTGACACACCAGACTTCCTCATACAGTACCACAGCTCCTCTCTGGGCACTCGGTCGTACGCTTTCTCTAAATCCACAAATACACAATGCAATTCCTTCTGTCCTTCTCTATACTTCTCCATCATTCTTAAAGCAAATGAGGCATCTGTGGTGCTCTTCTTCGGCATGAAGAGCAAGAGGAAATGGCGGCATGGTCCGATTTCCCAAACGGTGGACGTGATTTTGCCTTGTAGCTGTTCTTGAATGTTGTAAAGCAATGGTCCAGTGTCCTTCGCCCCTAATGGGGCAGGTGATGTGCTGATGAAAGTTCGGTAGTGCGCCCTTGAGGTTGGCACTGTTAAAATATCCTACCACAATGGGCGCAGCGTCCTGATGCTGTGTTTGGTGTTGTGTTAGTGTCTCATGAAAGTCCCATACTGCAGTGTCCGTGTCCGCTTGAGGTGGAATATAAACGGATATAAATGGCACTGACTATGACTGAGCTGAATTCACGAGGTAGCGAGGCCTTCTCCACCTCTTCTCCCTGCAACCGCACCACTTCACTGCCCTCCCTTTCATTCACACTCATGTAATCTGTCTTACCCCTACTGACTTTTATTCCCTTTCTCTCCAGCACATAACTCCACATCTTTCAGGCTCTTCTCAACCTGCTCACTACTTTTACCACAAATCACAATATCATCCGCAAACATCATAGTCCACGGAGACTCCTGTCTGACCTTGTCAATCAACCTGTACATTACCACTGTAAACAGGAAAGGGTTCAGGGCCTATCCTTGCTGTAGACCAACCCTTTACCCTGAACCAGTCTGTTGTTCCTACTGCACACTTCACTGCTGTCACACTGTCTTCATACATGTCCTGCACCACCCTCACATACTTCTCTGACACACCAGACTTCCTCATACAGTACCACAGCTCCTCTCTCAGCACTCTGTCGTACGCTTTCTCTAAATCCACAAATACACAATGCAATTCCTTCTGTTCTTCTCTATACTTCTCCATCAACATTCTTAAAGCGAATGAGGCATCTGTGGTGCTCTTCCTCGGCATGAAACCATACTGTTGCTTACAGATGATCACCTCTTCTCTCAGCCTGGCTTCTACTATTCTTTCCTATAACTTCATGGTTTGACTAATCAACTTAATTCCCCTGTAGTTACTGCAGGTCTGCACATGTCCCTTATGCTTAAAGATCGGTACCAGCACACTTCTTCTCCATTCCTCAGGCATTTTCTCACCTTCCAAAATCCTGTTAAACAATCTGGTCAAAAACTCCACTGCCATCTCACCTAAACATCTCCATGCTTCTACAGATATGTCATCTGGTCCAACCGACTTTCCCCTCTTCATCCTCTTAATCGTTGCTCTCACTTACTCCTTACTAATCCTATCTACATCCTGCTTTACCGACTCCACATTATCCAACCTTCTCTCTCTCTGATTTTCCTCATTCATCAGCTGCTCAAAATACTCCCTCCACCTTCTCAACACACTCTCCTCACTAGTAAACACATTTCCCTTTCCATCATTTATTGCTCCAACTTGCAGTACATCCTTCCCAGCTCGGTCCCTCTGCCTGGCCAATCGGTATAAATCCTTTTCTCTTTCCTTAGTGTCCAACCTTTCATACAGCTCCTCATATGCCTTTTCCTTGGCTTTCACCACATCCCTCTTTACCTGCTGCAGCATCTCCTTGTACTCCAGCCTACTTTTCTCATCACTCTGTCTATCCCACTTCTGTTTTGCCAACCTCTTTCTCCCTATGCTCTCCTGCACTTCCTCATTCCACCACCATGTCTTCTTGTCTTCCTTTCTATTCCCAGTTTCCCAATCACCCAACACCTCTTCACCACCACCAAGCCCCTGTCTGACCTTTTACTTTAACTTTACACATTCCTCTCCTTAAGACCATACCTACCCATCACCTCTGTTCCCTTTACCAACATGCCCATTAAAGTCTTCCCTAATCACCAATCGTTCTTTCCTAGGTACACCATCTACCACATCATCTAATTTACTCCAGAATCTTTTCTTCTCCTCCATCTCACAGCCAACTTGTGTAGCATAGGCACTGATAACATTTATCATCATCCCTTCACCTTCCACCTTCACGATCATCACCCTATCACAAACTCTCTTCACCTCCACTACACTCTTACTGTACTTTTCCTTCAGAATCACCCCTACACCATTTCTCTTTTAATCCACACCATGATAGAACAGTTTGAACCCACCCCCAATGTTCCTGGCCTTACTCCCTTTCCACTTGGTCGACTAAACACACAACATATCTACCTTTCTCCTCTCCATCATATCAGCTATCTCTTTTACGCTGGATGCCATTTACATTTACATTTACATTTGCAGCATTTAGCAGACGCCCTTATCCAGAGTGACGTACAAAAGTACAAAAAGATGCCCTTTCTAACCCTCCCCATTTACCCGGGCTTGGGACCGGCACTAAGAGTGCACTGGCTTGTGTCTCCCTAATGGCTGGGTTCTACAGATGAGGTATGAGTATGGTATCAGTATGACTGATGAAATGTAATTAGAAATAACAAAAAAAAATGTGTCAATCTACTGTATTACTATTAAATGAACTGGAGACTTTCCATTTAAATATAACCAATAAAATGATTTTTTCAGGATGCAATATGTATGGAATTTCTTGATTTCCAGATCTTGAAGATTGTTTTTTGCTGGTGCCACGAAAAGATATCGACTACAGTGAAACCTCGGGTTACGAATTTAATTTGTTACGGTACTTTATTCGTAACCTGAAAAGTTCGTATCCCGATACAAATTTCCCCATAATAATGAACAGAAACTTAGTAATTTGTTCTGGACAACCAAAAATATTACTTAAATAAAAATAAAGCCAATATTCACTAATATTATTTACTTTTAACATGTTATATCAAAATCATACCATATAAAAACATACAAAAGAGGAAAAGATCTTTAGCGGGTACTTTCCCTTTGAGAAGACTCGCTGCAGGAGACGACGTTCTTAGAAGGGGGAGAAGGGAGAGTTTTTGTATGGAAGGAGAATCTTATTATATTATATTATTTATATATTATTATATATTATATTATAGAATATTAAAGACAGTGTTAATAACACAAACGCTGTGACAGTTGTTGCATTAGAGGGAAAATGAGAGCTGTTTCTTTAAGGCTACTATCTGGTTTCCGGCTTGCGCTGAACGCGCTCCCGTTTCCGGCTCGGAATCCTCACCCTCCGCGCACATCGGCTCCCTGAATCGGCTCCCTCAATCAACTCTCTGAATCGACTCCCTGAATCGACTCCCTGAATCAACTCCCTGAATCAGCTTCCCGATTCAGCTCTGCACAGCCTTTCTCCCCTGCTTCTTTTGCATCTGCCTTGGATCCTATAACCTGAACTTTCTGACAGAACAATCTGGCCAACATGGATCCCATGGATGTACCTGCCTCTAGCGCCGCTTTAACGGCCTTGTCTCACCAAAAAGCGGAGCAGGAGCAACAAATACAAAACCTCTCTACTGGCGTGCAGGAAATCATGGGATTTTTCCTCCCCGGCCCGGCAGGCCCCTGCTCCTCCTACCGCCCCTTCAGCTATGCGTGAGCCTCCGGTGAGTTCCGGACCCAGGCCACTGACAGTGGATGGAATCGCATCGCCCTGTATGATACTTTTCTCCAGGGCCTCTCCTCTGCTGTTAAGGACGAACTTGCCGCTCGTGAACCACCCCAGGATCTGAATTCACTGATCTCACTGGCTACACGCATCGATCGGCGCATAAAGGAACGCCGCTGGGAGCGTGGTTACCCCGCTTAGAGCCTAGATCCTCACAGTCCTTTAACTGCGAGCGGTTCCCCACCTCGTTTTTCGGGTTCTGGCACCCGTTCTTTCTCTGGAGATAGGACGCCACCACCGGACCCCCGCTGAGGAGAAACGTCGGTCTTTAGGTCTATGCCTCTACTGCAGAGGTAAAGGACACATGGCCGCATCCTGCCGAGAAAAAAAACAAGGCTCGTCGATAAAGGAGGAAGCACCCACGAGCTATTCCTCTCCCTCCAAACCCACCATCATGGTCCACCTTCAGGTTGGCCCCGAAGGCACGGAATTGGCTGCCTTTGTCGACTCTGGGGCTGATGCCAAATTCTTTGACCTCAAGCTTGCCCAGCAACTGCCGGTTCCCATGGAACCCCTACCTGAAGCTCTGCTGATCAGAGCCCTGGACGGCAGCCTTTTAGGCCGGGCCACGCACCATGCATGTCAGTGGGGGAACGACATCAGGAGTGGCTTTCCTCCCTGGTCATCTCCTCTCCCCAAGCCCCCATTATGCTCGGGTTTCCTTGGCTTCAGAAACACAACCCACGTGTTAATTGGATGACAGGGCGTATTCTTGATTGGGGTGTGCATTGCTTCGGCCACTGCCTTGCTCTCCCTCCACCCAAACCACTGCGGGCTGTCACTCCCGAGCACTCTGATTTAGCATCGGTTCCTGAGATCTATCATGGCCTTGCGCGCGTGTTCAGTAAGGCCTTGGCTACCTCCCTGCCTCCCCACTGGCACTTCGACTGTGCCATCGAACTGCATCCCGGAGCCAGGCCCCCTAGGAGGTGCCTGTATTAGTTATCAGCCCCGGAGAGGACTGCAATGAACCAGTATATCCGGGAGTCCCTGGCAGCAGGTATCATCCGACCATCCTCCTCCCCAGCTGGGGCGGGTTTCTTCTTTGTCGAAAAGAAGGATAAGTCCCTACGCCCATGTATTGACTACCGTGGTCTTAACGCGATCACTGTCCGGAACTGTTATCCCTTGCCGCTTATGGTCTCGCGTTCGAGCTCCTGTATGGTGCCACAATCTTCACTAAGCTGGATCTACACAACGCGTACCACCTGGTGCGTATCAGGGAGGGGAATGAATGGAAGTCCACCTTTAATACCCCAGCCGGTCATTACGAGTACCTTTTCATGCTGTTCGGCCTTACCAACGCTCCAGCTGTCTTTCAGGCTCTAGTCAACGAGGTCCTCCGTCACATGCTCAATACGTTTGTGTTTGTCTACCTAGATGATATCCTGTTCTTCTCCCACTCCATGGACGAACCCGTCCGGCAGGTGCGTCAGGTCTTGGAGAGACTTCTCAAGAACGGGCTCTACGTAAGACCCGACAAGTGTGAGTTCCACACCACACAGACCTCGTTCCTGGGATACCTGCTTTCAGCCGGTAATATCCGGATGGACCCTGCCAGGGTCCAGACAATCCGGGACTGGCCGACCCCCACCTACCGCCGCCATTTACAAAGGTTCCTGGGCTTTGCCAATTTTTATTGCCGCTTCGTAAAGGGCTATAGTTCTGTGGCGGCACCCCTCCACCTCCTGACGTCTTCCCTCCGCTCGTTCTTTTGGGGCCCTGAGGCTGAGGAGGCATTTCTGGAGCTTAAGCGGCGGTTCACGGAGGCGCCCATCCTCATCTTTCCTGACCCGGCTCGGCAGTTCGTTGTTGAAGTTGCCGCCTCCGGCGTGGGAGTGGGGGCGGTGCTCTCCCAGGTCTGCCCTGAGGATAACCGCCTGCATCCTTGCGCTTTTTTTTCCAGGCGCCTTAGCTCCTCAGAACGTAACTACCCGGTGGGTGAGAGGGAGCTCCTGGCTGTCAAACTGGCCTTGGAGGAATGGGGCCATTGGTTGGAGGGTGCGGAGGTCCCCTTTCTGGTCTGGACGGATCATCGCAACCTTGAGTACCTCCAATCGGCTAAACGGCTCAACCCCCAACAGGCTAGATGGGGCCCTTGCTTTGGCCGCTTACAGTTCTCTTTTTCGTACTGGCCTGGGAGCCGGAATGTCAAGCCTGATGCGCTCTCTAGGGTTCATGCCCTGGAGGAGGAGGAGCCATGCCCAGAGACCATCCTTGCCAAGTCTGTGTCGGTGCACACCTTAAGTCTCGATTTGGAGGAGCGTGTCAAGAATGCCCGTAGGTGGCGCCTAGCCCCACGCTAACGTGCCGGGCAACAAGTGTGGCTCTCTACTCGGGACCTTCCCCTTAAGGCCACCTGTCGGACGCTCGCCCCATGCTTCATCGGCCCCTTCCCCATTTCCAAGGTCATCAATCCCGTGGCCCTCCGACTCAGGCTCCCCAGGGCGCTCCGGGTCCACCCTACGCCTGAATCCTCCAGACAGTGCCAGATTGTCTTTAGGCTTGCCCTGATCACTCTCCAGCGTATTCTCTGTTTTGTTTGTTCTTTTGTGTCTGACCTGATCATTCTGTCCTCCGGTTTTCGGCTCGGCTCACACTGAACGCCCTCCGGTTTCCGGCTCGGCTCTGCTCTGCTCGCGCTAAACGCGCTCTGGTTTCCGACTCGGCTCTGATCTGCTCGCGCTGAACGCGCTTCGGTTTCCGGCTCGGCTCTGCTCTGCTCGCGCTGAACGTGCGTTTCGGTCTCTGGCTCGCGCTGAATGCGCTCTTGTTTCCGGCTTGGAATCCTCACCCTCCGTGCACATCGGCTCCCTGAATCGGTTCCCTGAATCGGCTCCCTGAATCGACTCCCTGAATCGACTCCCTGAATCGGCTTCCCGATTCAGCTCTGCACAGCCTTTCTCCCCTGCTTCTTTTGCATCTGCCTTGGATCCTATAACCTGAACTTTCTGACAACTATCAGTTGGTATTGAAGTCCAGAGTGAAATTCATTATGGGTATTGTACTTCGGAAAAGACTGTAACCCTGCTAATCTATCTTCATAAAAACAAGTAAAGTGGTTATGCATCGGCTAATGTTGTCCATCTCATCATTCCACAAGCATCAACTAACAAGTTGTTACGCTGCCGCCGGGAAAAGTTCAAGCGGATAAGTAACACGATGCTCTCGCTATGGACACAGGACGCTAAATGATGTGACGAGCTGCGTGGATAGAGCAAAAACAACCAAATTGCCTGCAATTTTTTGGTGAGCGAGGTTCGTATCCCGATATATTGTTTGTAAACCAGGGGCAAAAATTTTGATGAACTGCGATTCGTAACCTGAATTATACGTATGCCGGGGCATTCGTAACCCGAGGTTCCACTGTATTTACATTGTTTTAACTCATTATGGAATTCATCACCTAGTAAACAATGTGATAGAGAAGTTGGGATGTGCAATACAGTGAGGAAAATAAGTATTTGAACACCCTGCTATTTTGAACGTTCTCCCACTTAGAAATCATGGGGGGGTCTGAAATTGTCATAGTAGGTGCATGTCCACTGTGAGAGACATAATCTAAAAAAAATATCCAGAAATCACAATATATAATTTTTAAACTATTTATTTGTATGATACAGCTGCAAATAAGTATTTAAACACCTGTCTATCAGCTAGAATTCTGACCCTCAAAGACCTGTTAGTCTGCCTTTAAAATGTCCACCTCCACTACATTTATTATCCTAAATTAAATGCACCTGTTTGAGGTCGTTAGCTGCATAAAGACACCTGTCCACCTCATACAGTCAGTAAGAATCCAACTACTAACATGGCCAAGACCAAAGAGCTGTCCAAAGACACTAGAGACAAAATTGTACACCTCCACAAGGATGGAAAGGGTTCCGGGGAAATTGCCAAGCAGCTTGGTTAAAAAAAGGTCCACTGTTGGAGCAATCATTAGAAAATGGAAGAAGCTAAACATGACTGTCAATCTCCCTCGGACTGGGGCTCCATGCAAGGTCTTACCTCGTGGGGCCTCAATGATCCTAAGGAAGGTGAGAAATCAGCCCAGAACTACACGGGAGGAGCTGGTCAATGACCTGAAAAGAGCTGGGACCACCGTTTCCAAGGTAACTGTTGGTAATACACTAAGACGTCGTGGTTTGAAATCATGCATGGCACGGAAGGTTCCCCTGCTTAAACCAGCACATGTCCAGGCACATCTTAAATTTGCCAATGACCATTTGGTTGATCCAGAGGAGTCATGGGAGAAAGTCATGTGGCCAGATGAGATCAAAATGGAACTTTTGGGTCATAATTCCACTTAACGTGTTTGGAGGAAAAAGAATGATAGGTACCATCCCAAGAACACCATCCCTACTGTAAAGCATGGGGGTGGTAGCATCATGCTTTGCGGGGTGTTTTTCTGCACATGGGACAGGGCGACTGCACTGTATTAAGGAGAGGATGACCGGGGCCATGTATTGCAAGATTTTGGGGAACAACCTCCTTCCCTCAGTTAGAGCATTGAAAATGGGTCGAGGCTGGGTCTTCCAACATGACAATGACCCGAAGCACACAGCCAGGATAACCAAGGAGTGGCTCTGTAAGAAACATATCAAGGTTCTGGCGTGGCCTAGCCAGTCTCCAGACCTAAACCCAATAGAGAATCTTTGAAGGGGGGCTCAAACTCACGACAGGCCAGAAACCTGACTGATCTAGAGAAGATCTGTGTAGAGGAGTGGGCCAAAATCCCTCCTGCAGTGTGTGCAAACCTGGTGGAAAAACTACAGGAAACGTTTGACCTCTGTAATTGCAAACAAAGGCTACTGGATCAGGACCAAGATGGGGATCAGGACCAAGATGGCGCCGGTGGGGTCGGCTGCCGTCACGACTGCTCCGGCTACGGACCCATGCTGGCCGAGAGAGATCCTGAGGGAGAACAAAGGACGCGACCCGTACCGGCGTTCGCGAGGGAAACGAGCCGGCGTCAGGAACAGGCTGAGGGCATGCGCACACCGCGCTCCCTTACCTAGTATCCTGTTAGCCAACGTCCAGTCACTGGAGAACAAGCTCGACGAGCTCAGGGCAAGGGTCAAGTTCCAGAGAGACATTCGGGACTGCAACTTCTCTGCTTCATCGAGACATGGCTGAACCCAGCAGTACTGGACCACGCCATCCAGCCGGCTGAGTTTTTATCAGTTTACCGCATGGACAGAACACTGGAGTCGGGGAAGTCAAGAGGACGTGGAGTGTGTCTGATGGTGAACAATCACTGGTGCGACAGCGCGAGTATTGTTCCTCCTTCACACTCCTGCACACCAAACCTGGAACTACTGACCATCAAATGTCGGCCCTTTTATCTACCTCGGGAATTCAGCTCGGTCATAGTCAGTGCCGTTTATATTCCACCTCAAGCGGACACGGACACTGCAGTATGGGACTTACATGAGTCACTAACGCAACACCAAACACAGCATCGGGACGCTGCGCTCATTGTGGTCGGAGATTTTAACAGTGCCAACCTCAAGCGCGCACTCCCGAACTTTTATAAGCACATCACCTTCCCCACCAGTGGCGAAAGAACACTGGACCACTGCTACACAACATTTAAGAACAGCTACAAGGCACAATCACGTCCACCGTTGGATCAGGACCAAGATGGGGATCAGGACCAAGATGGCGCCGGTGGGGTCGGCTGCCGTCACGACTGCTCCGGCTACGGACCCATGCTGGCCGAGAGAGATCCTGAGGGAGAACAAAGGAGGCGACCCGTACCGGCGTTCGCGAGGGAAACGAGCCGGCGTCAGGAACAGGCTGAGGGCACGCGCACACCGCGCTCCCTTACCTAGTATCCTGTTTACAAACAAAGGCTGAAACAGAAAGCTCCGGTACAGAGGGAGGTCGCTCGCTGGACTGACCAATCGGTCGCCGCTCTGCAGGACGCTTTGGATGACGCAGACTGGGACATGTTTCGGCGCAGCTCTGATGACGTCAACATGTTTACGGAAGCGGTTGTGGGATTCATCGGGAAACTAACTGATGATAAGGTGCAAAAAAACACTATCAAAACGTTTCCCAACCAGAAGCCGTGGGTGGATAAAACCATCTGCGACGCTCTGAGGTCACGCTCCGCTGCCTACAACACAGGGCTCGCCACCGGGGAGATGGATGAATACAAGGCTGCATCTTACAGTGTTCGCAGGGCGGTGAAGGATGCAAAGCAGAGCTACAGAAGGAAACTAGAGTTACAGTTCCAACAAGGTGGCTCCAGGAGCCTGTGGCAGGGACTAAGGACAATAATGGACTATAAAACACCATCTTCCAGAATGGTGAATGCGGACGCTTCTCTGGCTGATGAGCTAAACACCTTTTAAGCTCGTTTTGAGGCTGCAGCTAACCACACTAGCAGCGCTAGTGGCACAACCAGCATGCACGCTGAGAGAGCCAGAGAGGTAAACACATTCAACATCTCGGAGCATGACATGAGGAGGGCATTCAAGAGAGTAAATACCAGGAAGGCAGCAGGACCAGATGAAATCACAGGTCGGGTTCTGAAAGCCTGCGCTGGCCAGCTAGCTCCGGTGTTCACTGAGATATTCAACCTCTCTCTGGAACAGTCTGTTGTCCCCTCATGCTTCAAACAGTCCACTATTGTCCCTTTCCCAAAAAAAACCCAGCCCGCCTGCCTCAATGACTACTGCCCTGTAGCTCTGACCTCAGTAGTGATGAAGTGCTTTGAGAGACTGGTCAGAGACTTCATCACTGCCTCACTACCGGACACACTGGACCCACTACAGTTTGCGTACTGTCAGAACCGTTCAACTGAGGATGCAATTGCACATCTTCTCCACACTACAATCAGCCACCTGGACCAAAGAAACGGGAATTACACAAAGATGTTGTTCATGGACTACAGTTCAGCGTTCAACACTATAATTCCCTCCACACTCACCTCTAAGTTTTGGGTCCTGGGACCACAAGCTGTACGGGTGGGAAAACACACCTAATCCACCCTCACCCTTAGCACTGGAGCTCCCCAGGGTTGTGTTCTGAGCCCCCTGCTGTACTCACTGTACACATATGACTGTGTGGCCACTTCCAACTCCACAACCATCATTAAGTTTGCTGACGACACTGTTGTGGTGGGCCTGATCTCCAACAACGACGAGATGGCCTACCTACAGGAGGTTAAAAACCTGGAGAGATGGTGCCAGGAGAACAACCTTCTCCTGAACGTCAGCAAGACTAAGGAGTTGATCGTGGACTTCAGCACGAAGCAGGAGCGGTCATACCAACCGCTAAACATCTGCGGGACTCCAGTGGAAAGAGTGGACAGTTTCCGGTACCTGGGTGTTCACATCACACAGGACCTGTCTTGGTCCTGTCACACCAACACCCTGGTGAAGAAGGCCTGGCAGCGTCTGTACCATCTGAGAAACTACCCTCTCAGGTGCTTAAGACTTTTTACACTTGCACCATTGAGAGTGTTCTGACGGGTAGCATCACTTGCTGGTTTGGGAACAGCACCATGCAGGACAGACGAGCCCTCCAGAGGGTGGTGCGTTCAGCTGAACGTACCATCCACACCAAGCTCCCTGACCTGCAGGACATCTACAGCACGCGGTGCAGGACCAGAGCCAGGAAGATTATGAAGGACCTCAGCAATCCCAACAATGGACTTTTTTCTCTGTTGCGTTCGGGGAAACGCTTCCGCTCCCTGAAGGCGAACACAGAGAGAATGAGGAGGAGCTTCTTCCCGCAGACCATTCGGAGTTTAAACCAGGAAACACCCAGGATCTAAAAACTGGCCCACTCTCTCCATCATCACCCTTTTTTTCCCCTGCACAATCACACTTTTCGTGCTACGGCACATTATACACTGGACTTGCACAGCACAGTGCACTTTACATTTCACATTTCATATTTTCTTTTTCATATTTATTTCATATCTTTTTATATTCTAAGTTTTATACCACACCATTCCGCACAAGGACACTTTACACCACACCTTACTGTATACGGACACTCATGGACAATCAAAAACCATGCCTAACTTGTTTACTGTTGTTTACTGGTTAACTGCACACTGCCATAAACATTTTCTGTGTACATTTTCTGTGTATGTGTATATATATGTATATATGTAAATATGTATATGTATGTATATAAGATAAGATAAACCTTTATTCGTCCCACAGTGGGGAAATTTCCAAATCATCATATTTATTTATCTGCCTTTTTTTTCTTATTATATTTTTCTTTAAATTTTGTTATTATATTTTTATTCTCCTTTTTACCTTATTTTATTCCCTCATGCCGGACCGTCGTTAAAAGCATTTCACTGCATGTCGTATCCTGTATGTATGTGTATGTGACAAATAAAATTTGATTTGATTTGATTTGATTTGTACCAAATATTAACATTGACTTTCTCAGGTGTTGAAATACTTATTTGCAGCTGTATCATACAAAAAAATAGTTAAAAAAAACATACATTGTAATTTCTGGATTTTTTTTTTAGATTATGTCTCTCACAGTGGACATGCCCTACGATGACAATTTCAGACCCCTTCATGATTTCTAAGTGGGAGAACTTGCAAATGGGAGTGTTCAAATACTTATTTTCCTCACTGTACGTACATACATACATACATCACCCAGAAAGCCAGATAACCCCTGGCCTCTCTGGTTGAATTCACAGGGACCCTCAAACCATAGAACAATTCACTCTCGGAACTCGGCCCCAGTTTGTCTGTTTGTGATTGTCTCTGAGTAGCGCTCACATTTTAAGGTTCCTGCAAAATTCGATCTGAACTACATGCTCTATTAATTTTACGGTATAAAGTAAAGAGTGGTCGCATCTTTCTTGGCCAGGGAGATATCTTTTTTATAGAATTAATAAAGATTATACTGTCTGTTGGCTGGAGGAACAGATCTAATAAGTGTAACGTTAATTCCATTACTGTCAATTTAACTTAATTTAAATATTTAGAAGTAACTATAACCCGTTATAATTATTTATAAACATTTTCCTTTTCTTTGCGAGCTAAATTCGCTACATATAATGGTGGAGAATGCGGGCAAACTGTTGTTCCAACTATATACTCATTTTATCTTTATTAATTGTTTGTCCCTCTTCTCTCCCTTTCACTACATCATTCTGCACTTTAGCATTTAGCAATGATTTAAATCACATCAGCAAACACTGGTTACCTGATTGGAATAATGAATGATAATCATGATCCATGCAGTGCAGTGTCATTAGTGTTCATTTCAAATAATAACTACATTTATGGAATTAGTAACACATTTATGAAATCATTTTAAAATGACTTACTCAGCTTTTCTGGATGCTTTGACCACTGGCAGCAGCCTCAGAAGACATTCATCTGATCTGTCATATTTCCTTAAATCAAACACATCCAGATTCTCTTCTGAGTTCAGCAACACAAACACCAGAGCAGACCACTGATCAGGAGAGAGTCTGACTCCACTGAGACACCTGAAATTACTGCTGTTCAGGTAACGTTGTACTTCCCGTTCTAGAGAATCATCATTCAGTTCATTCAGACAGTGGAACAGATTGATGGATTTCTCTGGAGAAGGATTTTCTCTGATCTTCTTCTTGATGTACTCGACTGTATCCTGTTTGCTGTGAGAGCTTCTTCCTGTCTGGGGCAGTAGGTCTCGTAAGAGAGTCTGATTCGACTCCAGTGAGAGACCCAGAAGGAAGCGGAGGAACAGGTCGAGGTTCCCGTTCTCACTCTGTAAGGTCTTGTCCACTGCACTCCTCAGGAAGGCAGAGATGTTTGATTTGGTAAAAAGATCTGAAAGATTGTAAATTTGTTGTTGCTTACTATTTTTGTTGATAAATGAGAGGAATGTGTATAAAGCAGCCAGAAACTCCTGAACACTCAGATGTACAAAGCTGAACACTTTCCCCAGGTGAAGCCCAAACTCCTCTCTGAAGATCTGAGTACACACTCCTGAGTACATTGATGCTTCTCTGACATCAATCCCACACTCTCTCAGGTCTTCCTCATAGAAGATCAGGTTTCCTTTCTCCAGCTGTTGGAAAGCCAGTTTTCCCAGTGCCAGGATACTCTCTCTGGTCTGCTGAGGATCAGGGTCACATTTCTGATGGTACTTT
>MU568337.1:83494-100888 GCA_024362625.1 Silurus asotus | reverse complement strand
ATCCTCTTCCTGAAGTACTCCTCTTTCTGAGGATCACTGAACCCTCGTACCTCTGTTACCTGGTCTACACACTCAGGAGGGATCTGATTAGCTGCTCCTGGTCGAGAGGTGATCCAGAGGAAAGCAGTGGGAAGCAGATTTCTCTTGATGAGGTTCGTCAGCAGCACATCCACTGAGGCTGATTCTGTCACATCCCACAATCTCTCATTGTTCTGGAAATTTAGAGGAAGTCGACACTCATCCAGACCATCAAAGATCAACACCACTTTATTCCTCTCACAGTCTATTAATTGTAATTCTTTTATTTCTGGGAAAAAGTGATGAAGAAGATCCATCAGACTGAGATGTTTCTGCTTCATCAGATTCAGCTCTCTAAAGGGAAGTGGAAACATGAAGATGACGTCCTGATTTGATTTTCCTTCAGCCCAGTCCAGAATGACCTTCTGCACAAAGACTGTTTTTCCAATTCCAGCAACTCCTTTAGTCAGCACACTTCTGATGGACTTGTCTTTAAAGAGATCATTACATTTGATGGGTGTCTCCTGTGTTGCTGTTCTCCTGGACACTGTCTCAATCTGTCTCACCTCATGTTCATTATTGACGTCTCCACTCCAACCCTCTGTGATGTAGAGGTCTGTGTAGATCTCATTCAGAAGTGCTGAGCTTCCATGCTGTGAGATTCCTTCAGTAATTCTTTTACATTTCTCTCTCAGTTTGGATTTGAGTTTTTGCTGGTGCACAGAGACGAGTTCTGATAAAAAGAAGAATAAAATGTAAACTCTCTGATCATCTCTGTGAGCTACTGATATTTTCATAGCTGTATATCATATGGAATGTCAGTACTGATGTGTTATTATATTGTGGTGATAAAAGCACATCATTATGATGAGATGTGTTTAATAAATGTACAGCAGTTTCCTTCCTCTGAAGATAAAGTGATGTTAGAACCCCATGAGCTCTTACTGTTCTGCAGTGTGTTAGCGAGATCTGTGTGCTTCATGTTCTCCAGGAAGTGCAGTGTGATCTTCAGCACTCCCTCTCTGACACTGCTCTGATCCTCCTCATCCTCCACCTCCCTCTCAGAGCATGCTGGGTAATCTGGACTCAGGAGCTTCTTATATCTCTTCAGTTCATTCTGTAGCAGACTGATGACTTTGTGCTCCAGATCCTGATTTATTGTACAAAAATAAAAAACACAAGGAAAGTTGTAGCTCACGGGTTAAGACATCAGACTTTGACTTAAAAGAACATGATTTTAAAATTCATGCAACATCCCTGCTAATCCCATGAGCAAGGCCATTAAGACTCAAAAGCTTAGATTTACAATGAAATAATGCTGATATTAAATATTTTATATTAGTCCTTTTCACTAGGTGGCATCCAGACAGACTGGGTTCAGTTGAGAGCACAGAAGAGTATCACCATGAAGGTAAATTATTGAGTATTTTTCTGTGTACAAACCAATGAGGAAACACAACTGTCAGGGTGCGAGCAAAAACAGAAGGCGGAAGCCGGAGTACAGCTCGCTCGAGTTTTAATACAAGCATGAGGGAGAGAGAGACACACGAGCACACACACATACAAGCACAAGCACACGGCAGTCCTTATGTTGAGAGAGTCCGAGGTGCGCTAGCTGACCCGAGATGCGCGGGGGTTGGGAGTGAATGAGGAGCTTAGATAGAAGCAGGGTGGAGTGATGATGAACCCCAGGTGAGTGTGATTATGCTTGGAGCTCCAGAGAGAGTGGAGGCCTGAGCGATGATGAGCTCCAGGTGTGCGTGATTAAACCTGGAGCTCTAGGGAAAGCGGAGGTATAGAGAACCACCAAAGGGGGCGTGGCAGGCGGTTCCCTGACAACAACACACTCGTGTTCTCTTTTACTGCTGCTCAGAATTTTATTCTGTTTACTGAGACACACGCACGCACACACGCACGCACACACACACACACACACACACACAACACACAACCACTGCATCATTATTACTGTTCTGCAGCAACACTGAATAATGAAACTGGAGTTAAAATCTGATGATGTTCTTATTAACACTGATCCCATTCTTTACCCTTCATACTTTATCCAGCTACAGGGACAACTTGGGGTTAGACGTGTTGCTCATTAGCTTAATGTCACTAATCATCAGCTGGTGTTGAACATCTGGAGACAAAGCTGCTGAATTCAACTCTTCACTCATCACTTTTCACAGATACACATCAGAGTCTGATCTGTTTAGTGTTGGTGAATGTGAGAACATTTCTATTTTTCACAGAGTCACAACCTTCACTCACCTCTCATCTTTCTTTATGTCCTGATTCACACACTCACTCATTTTGGAGGACATTTTTCCTGCTACAGAGGAACCTGTACACCTACAGAGAGAGAGAGAGAGAGAGAGAGAGAGAGAGAGAGAGAGAAATCTATGAGTAAAATATTGGAATTTAAGTTAATTATTAAAATGATATTATAAACAAGATTTTAAAACTATGTAAATCCAAACAGGAAAAAAATTACACAATGCCTCTCCCTAATGCAGGAGTGAAAATGTATGTTGCCTAGAATTTAGGAAATATTGTACCCTACAGTGCCCTCCACAATTATTGGCACCCCTGTTTAAGATGTGGTCGTGGACTTAAAAAAATTCTCCTTTTTTTTTAAACAACATAGAACCCAAATGCAAAAAAAGAGAAAAATCCAACCTTTCATTTAAGTACATTACTTTGGTGTTAAAAAAATCACACATTTAGAAAAAAGAAAAAAAACCTTGAAATAATGTGTGCCACAATTATTGGCACCCCTGATGTTAAAACTTTGTAAAACCTCCTTTTGCCAACAAGACAGCACTTAATCTCCTCCTATAACATTTCACAAGATTGGAGAACACAGAAAGAGGGATTTTTGACCATTCTTCTTTGCACAATCTTTCTAGATCATCCAGTGTCCTGGGTCCTCTCTTATGCACTCTTCTGTTTAGCTCGCCCCACAGGTTTTCGATCTGGTTGAGGTCTGGGGACTGAGATGGCCATGGGAGGACCTTGAGTTTGTGACTGCTGAACCACTTTTGCCACATGTTTTGGATCATTATCCTGCTAAAAGACCCAATGACGACCCATCTTCAGCTTTCTGGCAGAGGCCATCAGGTTTTTATTTAAAATATCCTGGTACTTCAAAGCGTTCATAATGCCATGCACCCTAACAAGGTTCCCAGGGCCTTTGGAAGAGAAACAGGCCCACAGCATCACAGATCCTCCACCATACTTCACGGTGGGCATGAGGTGCTTTTCGGCATACTCATCTTTTGTTTTACGCCAGACCCACTTAGAGTGTTTGTTGCCAAAAAGCTCAATCTTAGTCTCATCTGACCAAAGCACACAATCCCAGTTGAAGTCCCAATACCGCTTAGCAAACTCCAGACGTTTACGTTTGTGAGTGTTAGTGAGAAAAGGCTTTTTCCTTGCATGCCTCCCAAACAGCTTGTTGGCATGTAGAGAGCGTCTGATGGTTGTTTTGGAGACTCTGTGACCCCAAGATGCCACTCTTTGATGCAATTCTGTGACGGTGAGCTTGGGAAATTTTTTTACTTCTCTTACCACCTCCTCACTGTGCGTTGTGGCAAGATAAACTTGGGAGCTCTTCCAGCCTTGTTTGTCACTGTTCCAGTTGTTTTAAACTTCTTAATGATCCTCTGACTGTAGAGACCGGCAAGTTAAGGCAAGTGTCTATTTTCTTGTAGCCATTGCCTGACTTATGAAGATCGACACACATCTGCCTTACTTGAATGGTGTGTTCTCTTGTCTTTGCCATGTTGACAAATGGGTGAGAGAATTAGGCCTCTTTGTCACGTCATTTTTATACCCCAGGGAAACAGGAAATCATGAATTACTAATTAAAAGTCCCTAGATACCCTGACAAACGTTAGCAACTACAGAAAAATATATATTGAAAAAAAAAAAAAAACAATTAAATTTTATAGAGGAATTGTTAGGGGTGCCAATAATTGTGGCACACATGATTTCAAGTTTTTTTTTTTTTTCTAAATGTGTAATTTTTTTTTACCACTAAAGTAATGTACTTAAATGAAAGGTTGGATTTTTCTCTTTTTTTGCATTTGGGTTCTATGTTGTTTTAAAAAAAAGGAGAATTTTTTGAAGTCCACGACCACATCTTAAACAGGGGTGCCAATAATTGTGGAGGGCACTGTATATTTCGACACTGAAAATAGTGTCTTTCTGGATGGACTTGGTTTTTGAAGGGAGGATGTGAGCAAGCAGGTGCTCTTGGGGATGTGCAGAGGAGCACAGGGGATTGAAAAAGAAAAGAATAAAGTTGGAAAGAGCTCGTCGGTGTCCTTGAATGTTATTAGAGAAATAATCTCACTTTAGTATCGATGCACAATTCTTACACTAACAAAGAATATAACAACAAACAATTAGAAATCATTAATATATTAAAAGAAGTAATAAATATATTGATTAAACAAACAGCAGTCCATTTATACCCCAAACACACAAACACCAGTAGTTTCACCAACACGTAATGCGCATGCTCGTCTCTAAACCTTAAACGCTGTGAATGTGTTCACTGTGATGCAGTTCTGATTCAGAGACTTTAACCTACACCTTGATGGCTGTAATGTGCTTCCTTCTCCACAAACTTCTGCAGGGTTGAAACAGAGCTTTAAATGTTTACATTATCTGGAAATTAATTCAGGAAATTTGCCCCTTGTGCCCGATATCAGCACATTCCCAAGCCCGCATGCTGCCCTGCTTCCATCCACCATCTACATTCTCCCTTCATCTTTCACACCAAAGGAGATATAGATCGGATTTTCCGCCGAGTCGAGGAACATCAGAACCTGTCTCCTGAAAGTCATGATGTGTTTAGTGACGGCTGTTTGCAGGAACACGATCTGAAAACTAATCGCGATTTTCCCCAATAAAACACTTTCACGCTCCAGAGCTTCATTTGGGAAAAAGGAGGAGAGTTTGAAATAAAGATCCTTAAAGAGAGAAACACTGCAGGACACATATTTACTTCACTCCAACATGGGGTGTGTTCCATCTAATCCTGGATCATCTAACGGTTCATTTCCAGCAAAACAAGTCCTACAGTAAACTGTAGAAGATCCAACTTCAGGAGAAATCACCTGAACTGTTCTTCATCCAGTGTAGATTCATAACATTCACATCTTCTAGCTTTAGATTTACACACTTACTGTGTATGTAAATTCTGGAAATCTTTGTATGTTCTGGAAATGTTTTACTGCATTTCTTCATAAAATGGCGTTTTTACTTTCACTTTGACTTCTTTATTCCACAAAGCAGGAATTCAGGTGTTGGAGTCAGGACACACACACACACACACACACACACCACACACACACACACACACACACACACACACACTATTGAATGGTTTGTATCATATTCAAAAACAAACAATCACAGAATAATGAACATGTTCGTGTGAGAGTCTGAAAAGTGTGAAACTAAATAATAATAAAAAAATTTTATACTACACACAAACCGGAAAAGGAAGTGTCTCAGTTAACAAATGCACTCTCTCAGTACCAGTAAGATTTGTACCTGCAGCAGACTTTCCCCTCGGCCCGGTTCTGTTTGCTGTATTCGGGTCGGATAGCTGAGTTTCCCTGCCCGGAGCAGCAGATGATTATTTACCGACACTGCCGCAGTCAAACCTGAATCAGCCCGGGAGTAATGTGCAGCGCGCGCCGGAGCTGGTGATTTAATCTCCATATGTTCTGAAATGTTCACCTTTGTTCATGTTCCTTCAATAAACTTTACAACCACTCGAGATAAAATGACAGCACATGTAGGCAATAAATTCAATCTTTAACCAATGTGACTTATTCCCTTATATGTATAATGCAAAACAGCATAAACATCTTTTTTATATTTATCCTATAATTGTTGCTAATCATTAAATAAACACCAAAAGATACTAAGAAAAAATATTTATTCATTAATTGCACAAGTACACTGAAAAAATGATGTCCCTTAAAAAATGTAACATAAATTAATCAATCTATTTTAATTGATTATAATGTGTTTTTTTTTGTCTACATATTTATAACATATTCATCTTTATCTAAAGTATATTGTTAGTAATTAAAACGAGCCAATTTCATTCATGTAACAGTAACTATGAAAAAATTGAAGACTTAAATTGCGACACACACGTGCTGGTTTGCGCATGCTCACCTTGTTCTTGATGTTTCTTTACAGCCATCGCACGTTCCTGAGCTCAAATTGTTCTTTCCCTCGTGACCCGTGGACTTGCAGTTAAAGGAAACTTTAATTTTATTTCATGTTGTATGTGTGGTTCAACAGTGTATTTACCATTAAAGTGTGTTAAACGAGTAGTTCTGGCGATTACCTTTATGCTATGATATATTACTTTTAGCTAACGTAGCTTAACTTAAGTGTAGTTAAATGTAAATTCAGCTAACATCAAAGCTACAAGTTAACGGTACAATCTTGTTGCATAGAGAATAAGGAACCGACTGGCTCATCTCGGGCCTCCATCCTTTCGACAAAAACCCAAACTCTGGTGTTCATTTCTCCACACTAGTGAAGAAGCAGTACGTCTGCTCATTATATCAACTGTGGTCAGCCCAGATAAATGCTGAATTCCAGCATATAACAACTTTTCTACTTGAGACAAACTTCATGTCACGTTTTATCTCAGCTGACATCCTGTATTCCTGAAGAATGGAGGTGTTTCTAAAAAGAAACTAACCAAACATCTGGAGATTTTTAAAAGGTAAGTACTGTACGGGTACTGGACTCTCATTTTGGAATTCTTGCAATGTAACATTACTGACTTGTCTAAACCACAGTGCCTTGTTGAGAAACATTGACAGATTAGTCAACATTCTGTTTCAATCATTGTTATTTTACACAGGAAAGTGATGTCAACTGTAAAAGAGCAGCTTTCCTCAGGGCACTTTGTCTCTACCTTGGTGAAGATGATAGACATCTTATTTGGGAGTATAGAGTAAGAGTAATAAAGACAATACTGAATATTTTGTCCTGTTTTAACTTATTGTAAACAAACAACTGGTATTTAGCAATTGGTGTTTGCTGCACATATAATTTTACACTGGATTTGCATTTATAGCCTAAAGTACATCAATCTGGCTGAATTCTGACTTGTGTTGGGCATTGAGCTAAAAGAGGTTCTGTAGCTGTAGAGATCCAGTGTAGACACTGACAGATGCTGCAATTCTACTGCTTTAGTGAGCAAAGTATATGAGATTTATTATCTTTCAATGTGAACATGTTTGCAATAACAACTGGGTGAACAGCATTAAAATCTTAAAATCATTTTAAAATAATATTAGATACAATACTTGTACTTTTAATAATGCAAATATTCAGTATTGCTCAAAAGCATCAAGTATAGTCAAATTAAAAAATATATCTGTATATTTTCATATTTAATTAAATAAATTAATTAATGATTTGTTATGTATTAAATATCTTGAATTATTTTGCACCCCAGTTTATGATGGACACCAGTTTAATGTTTTAACATATTAAACCATCTCAAGATTCATCTTAGATAATGACTATAATCAGTCAGTGTGTTTGTCTGTCAGCAATAAAATAAACCATTTAATAACGTGTATTAACCAGAAACATTTTGGAAGGAGAAGCTCTCAATGCGCATGCTCATCAGCCTCATGAACTCATAGACTGAGGCTGCTGGTAAATTCACATGGGCAGCGCAAAATTCCAGAGGTGTCACACAAATGACATTCTCACCCAAACAAAAACATTAACATTGCTTTCGCTAACTGAAAAAAGACGAACTTTCTAACTGACAGTTAAACTAAGTTTGTTTAAAAAACATTTCTATTAAAGCAACTAAACTTTTTAAACACTAACACAAATAGAATTCAAAACAAATAAATGCATTCAGACCAGCTACAATACATTAATGCAATATTCAAACAATTTAAGTATAAAAAGTAGAATTTAAACTTCTGAAATCATCTATTCACCCTCATGCCGCTGACAGAATCTTTATTTCGCGGTTTACTGCACTATTAATACTAAAAAACTAAAATAAATATCATCATCATCCGTCTGCTATACGAGAAGATGAAAGTGCCATGTATTATTTTTGTGCAAAGAATGCGAGCAACAAAAAGTAGCTTTGGGATTACTGTGTCTAGTGAGCTCTCCAGGTATTTAAGCTCCTCCTTTTTTATTAACGTGTTGGTGCATCAATTTACTTTACATCAGTTTTAGGAGCTGATGTGTTTTTCCAGATGTAATGTGACCCTCTTTCTGAGCATGTTTATGAATCTTTTGTTGTGTGTTTGAGTTTTGTGCAAGTTGCTGTACTTTGAACTTGTTTGCCATTTTTTCTTTGTTTGAGTGAGACATAATTTGTTTATATATAGATTTTCTGGCATTTTCTGTGTGCTGTTTTTGGTTCTTTGGTTTTTCTCTGATTTGCTGTGCTTTTGTCATAAATTGTTATTTCATGTAACATCTAGTGTTGTGAGATCTGCTTTTCTTGAGCTGTCTTTTCTCAAGTTGTCCCTTTGAAAGACTTTGTGTTTAAGTTTGTCTTGCTTTTGCTTTTGCTTTATTTAGCTCGTGGGTTTTGTGTAAAATTAGAAGAGACTTTTATTATTTTTAGTTAATGATGAAATGAAATAAAAAGGACAGTGGGGCAGAGGACATGAGGCACACCAATAATATTATGCAATAGCAATTCAACACTTTATCAGATTGAGGACAGACACAGTGATCACTCAACTAAGAACAGAGCATTCAGTTGTGAATTATTCACTACATATTATCAGAAAACACAAAATCTAATTTTTGAAACGAGTCAGGAGGAAACTGTAGTCCAGGATAAGGAAGAGTACATTCAGTAGAAAGAATTTAAATAAGAATAACACTTTTGATTTACAGAATATAGGATAAAATATATTATATATTCTATAAAAAAGGTTTTTTAAACCTTTGCTCAACAAAAAACTATTATGAATGGTAACATCAATCTATCTATCTATCTATCTATCTATCTATCTATCTATCTATCTATCTATCTATCTATCTATTACACTTCTGTAATGTCACTATTTTGTTTTATTCTTTTATTAATGATAACTAGAAGTTGTACCCCATGTGTTTATTAGGCCAGAGAAAATGCTAATATTCTGTAAATGTCTGAATATCGTTACTGATATTTCAGCAACAGATCATTATAGTCTGTTATTTACAGTAATATCATAGCATGTTATTTGTGTAACAAATTCATAAATAACAGCTGCTCATACAGAGTCAGAAACTAGATCACCAGGTCTGCTTCACACTGAACACCTTCATCTTGGATTAATAAAAGCTTCAGGGAAAAACAAGTTCTACTGGGATTACTTGTTAGAAATGCTTTTCGAACAAGAATCGCACCCTTCTGTATGACTGGGGTGACAAGGCCAAGTTGATCGTAAAGTCCCGCCACCTGACTTAATAGGTGTCTTCTGGTCAGTTGTTTTGGTGTCTTTACTTCTTTTTCAAGGAGATCCTGCTCAGTCCTTAGTTTTTCCTTCCTTTTTGAAAATTTACAGATGTCCTAATATACAACATATCCTCCTCTGCCAACTCCAAGGGCTTTATTGTCCTCTTTACCTAGTTGATTAAGAAGCACAACAACCTTTCTCAGGAATTGGACCTGGTAGCTCTTGATTTATCTTTTCAGGTCCAGACCTCCCACTTTGACAAAACCAGACCCATGCTTTCAATAAGAAACGCACAGCTTTCAGGATTTTTTCCAGGCCCTTCACCATCCCAACTAGCCTCTTTGATGTAAGGATATCATCTACAAGCTGTCTTCTTATAAAACTCTTTGTTGCTCTTTGAAGTGAGCAAGCATGGCTAGACCAGCTGTCTCTCTCATTGCTAGCTGTGCAATGCACCCTGCCAAACGATCTCCAATGTTAACTCTGGTTATGGTCTACTCCTCCTGTGTTTCTTCCTCTGATGCATTCCTCCAAAGAATTCTGTGGAGATGCAGTTCTCGTTCTTCTAGCCAAAATGAGTTGTACATCTTTTTGATGTCTCCCAACACGCCATAAACTCCTTTCTGAAATTTGAAGAGAACAGCTCTGATAGGATTCAGCACATCAGGTCACTTCAGCAGGAGGTCATTCATGCTCAGCCCCTTACATTTCTGGCTGCTATTCCACATGAGACGAACAGGGGTTGTGACTGAATGTGAGTTAGGTGCTAGTAAATGACTTACATACCAGACTGGACCTGTCCAATAGTCAAGCATTTCTTTTGTAAGTTTTACAACAGCACCTTTCTTGACCATATCATGCACTTGAGAAGTGTAGATATTTTTCCACTCAGGCACTCTTTCAAGTTGTTTATCTGTTTTCAGGAAAGTGGATTCCACTCCGCTTCGTTTGTATGGAAGCGAAGTGGGGTCTTGGATCTATGGGTACTTTGCGTCTCAATAAGGTTGATCATTGTGAGAATCCTATTGCACATAATTAAGGCTATTCTTTATAATCTCCAACTCCTTCACCTCAGCTAAAGTCATTTCTTTTCCTCCCTGCTGACTCTTCCCACAGCAGCAGCCACCGCAATTTGGGCTCACATGCAGCTCCAATGCTATCCCAGCACCACCACTGAAAAAACTCTCTGCCACTTGCGAGTGTGCTTCTTGCATCAGCACAATAAATTTTATATTCTTTAGAGGCCTTGGAAACTATTACTCCCTTTGAAGGACCTCCTTATACCTGAAAACAGCTGTGCTCATTGATAGTGCAAAGTGTTTCTTCGACTTATAAGCTTTAACACTTATTGACTCATAAGTCCGTGTGCGCTCCACCTACCATTTTTCGAAGTTCCACAGGACGAGGTCTCCTACAATTGAAAATATTTGCAGGGCCAGTTTCACTTTTCAGGCCTCCTTAGCTCTGCCAAGTCAACTTTCGGGAAGAATTTTTTCAATCGCTTTGGTGTCATGCCTTTGTGCACCCTTGCGATCTCTTCCAGGCCGTAACAGACTAGCTGATGAGCATATTCTATCCCATCTGGTGACTTTAAGAAGATACCTTTCAGATCTTACACATATAGGCATCTTCCCCATGCCATGAACAACCAGATTGACTTCCTCCCATCTTAATCCAAGCCTGTAGGCGCTTCATGAGTTATGTAATTTGTATCTGATGCTAGATCAATTAGGGCTCCAATTTTTTTGTCTTGCATTGGTTGTCACCTCTTTGAGCATCATAATAACTGGAAGCTCTTGAAGTTCATTCTCTTCCAATAAGCCTAACTTCCCCTCTTTAGATATTTCCATCCTGGTCCCATTGGTAAACAACTTCATGCACCTTTCCACCATCTCTATAGGAAGTTCAGAAAGGAATTCTTCTTGCTCCATATTTAATATACTTCCCTTCTTCCCTTCTCTAATGGTAACTCTACCTTCATGCTCCAACTTGATCTGCCCTCTGGGACAGATAAGATAATGATGATCAGCTGAGGCTCCACCATCTTACACTCCTAACTCCTGCACAGAAATGCGTTTCTGCACTTGTCATCATCATCATCATGATCTCCCAAGCACCTCTTGCACAATCCAAGTTTTCTTAGGATCACCTTCTTTTCTGCTAACTTCAGTTCCTTGAACATTTTACAGAAGATCTCTCCTTTGTGCCTTTATTGACAAGAGGATTTTTTTGTGGTGCTGGTGTCTCCAAGATCAGCGAGATCCACTAAAACCTTCGCCACTGCTTGAACAAGCGCAATCACTTTACGTGGCTCGCTCCCTCTCATGACAGGAATTCTCTCAAATTCTTCCACAATCTCCATGGAAAGTGCAAACTTACTTCCATATCAGTTTATGAGCACTCTGAAAATGTCTTCAGCAGTGTTGTAGGAGGACAATCTGAGATCTTTTATAATCCTGCCATTCATACTATCCAGCAGTTGGATCCTTTTGACTTCCACAGATATAGAAGGTTCTCCTTGTTGTTGAACTCGGAAGAGGATCCCGGTGTCCGTCCAGGATCGAAAGGGACCTGATCAGAACTGCCTGGTGCGGAGCGATGTCCAGCACGGAGGACGGAAGCGTAACGATGCCCACCTCGGAGACCCGGAACGGAGTGACGCCTTTAGCAGAGACCTGGGGTGCCAACCACGGAGTTTATGTAGGAGCGGGGTGGAGTGGTGATGAGCTCCGGGTGAGCGTGATTAGGCCTGGAGCTCCAGAGAGAGTGGAGGCATGATTGATGATGAGCCCCAGGTGTGCGTGGTTAAACCTGGAGCTCTAGGGAGAGAGGAGGCATAGAGAGCCACCAAAGGGGGCGTGGCAGATGGATTCCTGACAGGAAGGCCTAGATATTGGTAAGCTTCGCCCCACAGGCGGTAAGCCTTACCCACTAAGGCCGAAGTGGCTTTCAACAACCTAGTAGGCAATACCTACGCATTCAGCGACTGTGGGAAGATATAGCCAGCTAGGGTTTCCTTGACCCCTGGGCATCTCCCCATAGCCACACCCCTTAAACCTAACTATGTCTGCATATAGCGAATTTTGTCGGGAGAAATAACGGGCCATATATGGTGATTTTGGTCCACACTTCCTCCACAGTTCGGTGACTGTAGTGGGTTTCTTGGCCATAACTTTGTCACTAAGGATTTTCCAGAGGTTCTCTATTGGGTTGAGATCAGGACTCTGGGCAGGCTATGTCATTATTTCAATGTTTTCAGTTTCATGGAACTGCTTTACCCGTTTTGCTGTGTGACATGGATTGTTGTCTTGCATAAACACTGCGGTCTGAACCGTGTGTTGTTAAAGAAGGTTCTGATGATTATCTGCATTCACTCTGCCATGTAGCTGTATAAGAGGCCCAACTCCTGCTGCAGAAAACATGCCCCAAACCATGACACTTCCTCCTCCACTTTTTACTGACTTCTTTACACACTTTGGGTTCAGTCTTTCTCCAGTTTGTAGCCAAACATAATGTTTCACATTGTACTCAAATAAATTAAACTTGCTTTCATCACTGAAGTGAATTTTGGACCAGTTCTCCTCTGTCCACACAACATGCTCTTCAGCAAAGCTTAGTCTAGCCTTTTGATTCTTTCTGCTAATTAAAAGTTTGGTCACTGCAGAGTGGGCTTTTAGTCCAAATGCTCTTAAACGTCGAGACACTGTATGACGAGACAGATCCTTACCCTGTTCAGCGCTGAACTGGTGAGCAATTCCAGCTGCAGTGTGGAAACGATTGCCCATTGAGATCCTCTGCAGTATCCTGTCCTCTCTTGTATTTGTCTTCCATGGACGACCAGCCTTCTTGGCAGACTTGAATGAGTTTGTGATGTTGTAAAGATTTAATATTCTTGAAATCACATATTTGGAACGACCAACTTGTCTTGCTATGGCTGATAGGGTCATCCTTTTGGCCTTCATCTGGACAACCTGCTGCCGGAGGCTTTCAGTCACTTTAGAACGGCCCACCATCTTGCAGTGTCAGTGAAACTGGAAGTTAGGCTACAAGTTAAATAGGGGTTGAGAGATAATTAAGGAAATTAGCACCAGGTGCAGATTAACACCAATAACTGGGAGGTATCTGAAAGTGTTCTCTAATTTTGATCAGTGTGTTTTCTGGAAAATAATGTTTTTTTTTTTTGGAAATGCCTTAGAGTATTTTGTGGAAAAGGTGTTCTGGTAGCATGGTATAGACAGGACAAAAACTCCTTCAACTGTTGCGCAGAGAAGATGACATTATTTCAGAATTGTTCAATTGTTTATAAATTGTTCTCTAATTTTAATTGCCTTTTTGTGTGTATATATATAATACACAGTACAGACCAAAAGTTTGGACACACCTTCTTTATTTTCATGACTATGAAAATTGTAGAGTCACACTAAAGGCATCAAGGGCTATTTGACCAAGAAGGAGAGTGATGGGTTGCTGCGCCAGATGACCTAGCCTCGACAGTCACTGGACCTGAACCCAATCAAGATGGTTTAGGGGTGAGCTGGACCGCAGACTGAAGGCAAAAGGGCCAACAAGTGCCAAGCATCTCTCGGGGAACTCCTTCAAGACTGTTGGAAGACCATTTCAGGTGACTACCTCTTGAAGCTCATCAAGAACCTACTTTGAAGAACCTAGAATATGATATTTTCAGTTGTTTCACACTTTTTTGTTATGTATATAATTCCATATATAATTCCACATGTGTTAATTCATAGTTTTGATGCCTTCAGTGTGAATCTACAATTTTCATAGTCATGAAAATAAAGAATACTCTTTGAATGAGAAGGTGTGTCCAAACTTTTGGTCTGTACTGTATATATAGTGAGGAAAATAAGTATTTGAACACTCTGCTATTTTGCAAGTTCTTCCACTTAGAAATCATGGAGGGGTCTGAAATTGTCATCGTAGGTGCATGTCCACTGTGAGAGACATAATCTAAAAAAAAAATAAAAAAATCCAGAAATCACAATGTATGATTTTTTTTAACTATTTACACCTGAGAAAGTCAATATTAATATTTGGTACAGGAGCCTTTGTTTGCAATTACAGAGGTAAAACGTTTCCTGTAGTTTTTCACCAGGTTTGCACACACTGCAGGAGGGAGGTTGGCCCACTCCTCCACACAGATCTTCCTAGATCAGTCAGGTTTCTGGCCTGTCGCTGAGAAACACAGAGTTTGAGCTCCCTCCAAAGATTCTCTATTGGGATTAGGTCTGGAGACTGGCTAGGCCACGGCAGAACCTTGATATGCTTCTTACAGAGCCACTCCTTGGTTATCCTGGTTGTGTGCTTCGGGTCATTGTCATGTTGGAAGACCAAGCCTCGACCCATCTTTAATGCTCTAACTGAGGGGAGGAGGTTGTTCCCCAAAATCTCACAAAACGTGGCCCCGGTCATCCTCTCCTTAATAAGTGCAGTCGCCCTGTCCAATGTGCAGAAAAACACCCCAAAGCATGATGCCACCACCCCCATGCTTCACAGTAGGGATTGTGTTCTTAGGATGGTACTCATCATTCTTCTTCCTCCAAACACGTTTAGTGGAATTATGACCCAAAAGTTCTATTTTGGTCTCATCTGACCACATGACTTTTCCCATGACTCCTCTGGATCATCCAAATGGTCATTGGCAAACTTAAGAGGTGTCTGGACATGTGCTGGTTTAAGCAGGGGAACCTTTCGTCCCATGCATGATTTCAAACCATGATGTCTTAGTGTATTACCAACATTAACCTTGGAAAGGGTGGTCCCAGCTCTTTTCAGGTCATTGACTAGCTCCTCCCGTGTAGTTCTAGGCTGATTTCTCACCTTCCATACGATCATTGAGACCCCACGAGGTGAGATCTTGCATGAAGCCCCAGTCCGAGGGAGATTCACAGTCATGTTTAGCTTCTTCCATTTTCTAATGATTGCTCCAACAGTGGACCTTTTTTCACCAAGCTGCTTGGCTATTTCCCCGTAGCCCTTTCCAGCTTTGTGGAGGTGTACAATTTTGTCTCTAGTGTCTTTGGACAGCTCTTTGGTCTTGGCCATGTTAGTAGTTGGATTCTTACTGATTGTATGGGTTGGAAGAGGCAGAAGGGCCATATACACTCACCGGCCACTTTATTAGGTACACCCGTCCAACTGCTCGTTAACGCAAATTTCGAATCAGCCAATCACATGGCAGCAACTCAATGCATTTAGGCATGCAGAAATGGTCAAGACGATCTGCTACAGTTAAAACCGAGTGTCAGAATGAGGAAAAAAGTTGATTTATGTGACTTTGAATGTGCCATGGTTGTTGGTGCCAGATGGGCTGGTCTGAGTATTTCAGAAACTAATGATCTTCTGGGATTTTTACGCACAACCATCTCTTGGGTTTACAGAGAATGGTCCGAAAAAGAGAAAATATTCAGTGAGCAGCAGTTCTGTGGGCACAAATGCCTTGTTGATGCCAGAGGTCAGAGGAGAATGGCCAGAATGGTTCACGCTGATAGAAAGGCAACAGTAACTCAAATAACCACTCGTTACAACACACGTATGCAGAAGAGCATCTCTGAACACACAACACGGCGAACCTTGAGGCGGATGGGCTACAGCAGCAGAAGACCACACCGGGTGCCACTCCTGACAGCTAAGAACTGGAAACGAAGTCTTCACACAGGCTCACCAGCATTGGACAATAGAAGATTGGAAAAATGTTGCCTGGTCTGATGAGTCTCGATTTCTCGGATGGTAGGGTCAGAATTCGGCGTCAACAACATGAAAGCATGGATCCATCCTGCCTTGTATTAACGGTTCAGGCTGGTAATGGTGGTGTGATGGTGTGGGGGATATTTTCTTGGCACATATTGGGCCCATTAGTACTAATTGAGCATCGTGTCAACGCCACAGCCTACCTGAGTATTGTTGCTGCCCATGTCCATTCTTTTCTGACCACAGTGTACCCATCTTCTGATGGCTACTTCCAGCAGGATAACGCGCCATGTCATAAAGCGCAAGTCATCTCAGACTGGTTTCTTGAACATGACAATGAGTTCACTTTACTCAAATGGCCTCCACAGTCACCAGATCTTAATCCAATAGAGCACCTTTGGGATGTGGTGGAAAGGGAGATTTGCATCATGGATGTGCAGCCGACAAATCTGCAGAAATTGCGTGATGCTATCATGTCAATATAGACCAAAATCTCTGAGGAATGTTTCCAGTACCTTGTTGGATCTATGCCAACAAAGGATTAAGGCAGTTCTGAAGGCAAAAGGGGGTCCAACCCGGTACTAGTAAGGTGTACCTAATAAAGTGGCTGGTGAGTAGTGTAAATACTGACACGAATGCCGGAAGAGGCAGGCTCCTGGGTAATGCTGGTTTTGTCTCTCTTCTTTCCTTTAGGCAGCGGCAGCAGCAGCAGCAACAGTGGCAGCAGGACGAAGCCACCATCCTTCCCGCTGTGTGCTTGAGATTTGCCCAAAATCCCGCTCCTAGTCTCCAGACAGCGATCACGTCTCCACTTCTCACTCTCACCACACCTTTCCTCACTTTTTTTCTTGTAAACAAACACCCCTAGCACTTCATAATTTGCTCAAGATGGTCAGATTCCTTCATGATCCTAGACCCTTGCAACTTCATGAAGCCTGACCCCGAGAAACACCATTTAGAAAAGCAATAAACTTTCTAATCTGAAGAGAGGATCTCTATAATTTGAGGAGAGAATGCCATGTTTAGCATGCTGATTATTAATTATGTAACTTTTTCCTATTATTTGTTTGAGATGTGAAATTTGTTTATTGATTATTGCCTGGCAATTAAATATAGAATAAATAAATAAATAAATAATATATAAAAAAACAATAAATAATTTATATATATATATATATATATACACAGT
>MU568337.1:1772-82450 GCA_024362625.1 Silurus asotus | reverse complement strand
ATATATATATATATATATATTACTGACTTAACAAGTTATAACTAAGTGACTAAATACATTATTCTTTATGCATTAACAGCATTGAGGAGCTACTTAAAGAGTATAAGCCCAGGTATTGTTAGCCAAACACAAGACTTCGGGTCCATAATGAATGATTATTTGAAAAGACGGAATGTTTAAAATAATCAATTAAAATTAAAGAAGAAATACCACCAAATAGGGTGATCATCTTGAATTAGAGATATTCAAGTTAAATCTTTATTATAAATTGGAGTTAGATTAGAGATTAAAATTGAGTTCATGTAACCAAGTGCAATCTAATCTTTTACAAAAGCGCAAGAAAGACTAACACGCAGCATATCTTCACCCACACCATGTTTGAGATTATTTTAATGTTCAATGGTGTTTTAAGATGTTTCTTGATAATTGTGCAATAAATAGATACATAAACATATTTATATTTTCCCCTATGTTTTATCATTTGCAGCAGTTATGGGATAAATTATGCTAGATATTTATGCTGTTTTTTTCATTGTACATATAAGGTGAAAAGTCACATAGCTTGTGTGTTGAATTTATTGCCTACATTTGCTGTCAAATCAACTCAAGAGGTTGTTAAGTTTATTGAAGTTACATGAACAAAGGTGGACATTTCAGATATCAGATTTCATATCGAGATGATATGCATGTTGTGCAGTGCACGTTAATCCTTGACTGATTTGGGCTTGACTGCATATGATCGCAGATCTTCCCCTTGGCCAGCTCTGCGGCAGGTGAGAATCTACGAATCTGAAAAACAGCTAAGTATCAGAACTGACTTAAGTGCATTTGATAAGTGGGATGCTTCCTTTTCCATTTTTTTTTTTTTTAATTTTATTATAATTGTGGACTTATTATTACATTTTGCACTTTTCAGACACAAACATGTTAATTATTCTGTATTTGTATGTGTGTGTTTTTGAAAATTATACAAATTATTTCACTGTGTGTGTGTGTGTGTGTGTGTGTGTGTGTGTGTGTGTGTGTGTGTGTGTGTGTGTGTCTGTGTGTCTGTGTGTCCTGACTCCACCACCTAAATTCCTGACCTTTGGAATAAAGAAGTCAAAGTAAAAAATGCCATTTTCTGAAGATAGGCAGTAAAACAATTTAATATGTAAATGTTATTAATCTACAATAGATGACAAACAATTCACAGATCAGAGTTTACTGTACTACTTGATTTCCTGTAAATAAAACATGTGAACCATGTTCACGATTAAGTGAAACATCCACCATGTAATTTTTTCTTTTTAAGAATCATTATTTCAAATTGTCCAGTATCAGTACCCAGTGACCATTTGTTAAATAGTTCAAGGAAGGGGGGGGGACCTCTCATTTTCCTCTCATTTTCCTCGTTTCCTCAGTTCCCTCTCATTTTCCTCGTTCATCAGCTGCTCAAAATAGTCCCCCCATCTTCTCAACACACTCTCCTCACTAGTTAACACATTTCCATCTCCATCCTTTATTGCTCTAACTTGCAGCACATCCTTCCCAGCTCGGTTCCTCTGCCTGGCCAAATGGTATAAATCCTTTTCTCCTTCCTTAGTGTCCAACTTCTCCTACAGCTCCTAATATGCCTATTTCTTGGCTTTCGCCACATCCCTCTTCACCTGCTAATGCATCTCCATGTACTCCTGCCTACTTTTCTCTTCACTCTGTCTATCCCACTTCTGTTTTGCCAACCCTTTTCTCCTTCTGCTCTCCTGCACTTCCTCATTTCACCACCACGTCTCTTTGTCTTGCTTTCTATTTCCAGATGTCACACCGAGTACCTTTATAGCTGTCTCCCTTATAATTTTGGCACTAGTTGCCAATCATCCTGCACCTCTTCACCACTACCAAGCCCCTGTCTGACCTCTTCCCTGAACCTTACACTTTAGTCTTACTCCTTCAGCTTCCACCATCTTATTCTTCTTTCAGTCCTCATTCTCCTGCTTTTCTTTTTCACCTCCAAAACCATCCTACAGACCACCATCCGATGCTGTCTAGCTACACTGTCCCCTGCCACCACCTCACTGTCTCCAATCTCCTTCGAGTTGCATCTACTACATAGAACATAATCCACCTGTGTGCACCTTCCTCCACTCTTATATATCACCCTATGCTTCTCCTTTTTAAAATAAGTATTCACCACGGCTATTTCCATCCTTTTAGCAAAATGTACCACTATCTGCCCTTCCACATTCCTCTCCTTAAAGCCATCCCTACCCATCACCTCCCCATCACCTCTGTTCCCTTCAACTACATGCCCAATAAAGTCTGCCCAAATCACCAATCTTTGATTTCTAGGTACACCATCTACCACTTAATCTAATTCACTCCAGAATTCTTCCATCTCCTCTATCTCACAGCCAACTTGTGGAGCATAGGCACTTGGGTCATTTATCCTCACCCCTTCAAACTCCAGCTTCATGTTCATCACCCTATCAGAAACTCTCTTCACCTCCAATATACTCTTACTAAACTCTTCCTTGTGAATCACCCCTATCCATCCACACAATGATATAACAGTTTAAGCCCACCTCCAATGTCCCTGGCCTTACTTCCTTTCCACTTGGTCTCCTAAACACACAACATATCTACCTTTCTCCTCTCCATCATATCAGTTACTGCTCACCCATTATCAGTCATAGTACCAACATTTAAAGTCAAGTCAAGTCAAGTTTATTTGTATAGCGCTTTTCACAACAGACATTGTCTCAAAGCAGCTTTGCACAAATCAACAGTTAAGGTGAATGGTGTAAATTTGTCCCTGATGAGCAAGCCTGTGGAGACTGTGGCAAGGAAAAACTCCCTTAGATGTTATGAGGAAGAAACCTTGAGAGGAACCAGACTCAAAAGGGGAACCCATCCTCATTTGGGTGACATCAAGAGTTTGATCATAAATCTATTAACAATACAGAACACTGGAGAGTGAGATCTGACATGAGCACTGGAGTATAAGATTATAAGTGATGTTCTTTCTGCAGTCTTATACAGTCTATATGGTTAGTAGCTCCTAGTTTTATAAGCTCAGCATTTGTGATCATCAAAGATCCAGCATCAGCTTCTAAATGCCAGAGCCTTTAAACACTTCAATGTCAAAACTCCACACATGTAGCGGGATCCAAATGGCACTGGTACGTCTCTAGATGGTTCTGGATGTTTGCGAGTTCGGCATTTACTTCTTCAAAGTTCCGTAACCATCAAAATGGTGGAAGGTGACTGGAGTTGGCCAAACCTCAGGGTGTCTCGGGATGGGGAGAGAAAGAGAAGCAGGGGAGAGAAATTAGCGTAGCTGCTGTTCATGATATTAACAGCACAAGTTGATAATGTGCATATGATCAGATGTTCTGGAGCACAAGGTTATGATATGTGATGTGTGTTATGTGTAGGCTTTGCTAAAAAGATATGTTTTTAATCTACACTTAAACTGGGTGAGTGTGTCTGAGCCCCAAACACTGTCAGGAAGACTATTCCAGAGTTTAGGAGCTAAAGTCCTTTAGTGGACTTTGCTATTCTAGGAACTACTAGAAGCCCAGAGTTTTGAGATCTCAGGGAGCGTGATGGATTGTAGCGAGTTAAAAGACTGGATAGATATGTAGTGGGACGAACTGTGGGTGTCTCTTTAAATTGTCAGGAAAGCATCAGTTGTTCAATCAGATACACACGACTATATAAAAGGGGACTTTTAATGCACCATGTTGTGTGATCACCGCTTGTGTGTCATTGCCCGAGGCCCGCCCCTTCCTGCTTTAGACTCTTTTTGTCTCACAGTTTCCATGTTGCTCGGCGACTGCTTTTAAACATGAACCCGCCGTAATCCCGTGCCTTCTTGCCAGTTTGATGTCCGTTTGCCTGTGCGGCTGGACTTGTGGTCGAAACGACAATATTAAGGTGGAATAGTTTTAAGAGGAGTCATTCAGTGCGGCCTGCGGGGCAACGTACTTTGATGCTGCTGCTTTGTTTGCTTTGCTAGCTTTGTTTATGATTTGTCTGATTTGTGATTGTGCTTTGTTTGATTTAAGTTTTTATTTGTTTGATTCATTGTATATTCATTCAACACTCAACATTCAATTATTATTCTCATTATTATTTCTTTGATTACTATTATTTCTTGCTTTGAGATTTAAATTTGGTTAACAGTGTCTTTTGTTATAGGAATCGAGGCTTCAGGCAGACGGCTTGTTGGCCTTTGCTCCTGGCGATATAGTAGCTGCATACTCATTAAGCTAGTTTACCTGCTTTAGGTAAGCCTCAGTTTCCTTTTTGTTTTTATGCCTATTTTATTCCAGCCCATAGTCATGTTTTAAGATTAATACCCATATTTATTGTTGAAATAAATTTTTTTTGGGTATTTTTGGTATCCACGTCTCTTGCCTCTGTTTCTTGAAATTACGTTCCTGTGTGTCTTTGTAGATGATTATTCTATAATAGTGTTCCCTGTTGACAGGGTGGCATAGTCAGCTGAGTTATAGTTTCTGTCTAAATTAACGTCCCGCCACACTTTGGCGTAGTTGGCAGGATCTGTTTCTCTTTGTTGGGCTGAGACGTGGATGCTTAATGTTATTTTGCTAAAGGTTTTAGTTGTGATTTGTGGATAGATTAAAGGTTATTTTTTGTATTTCTTGTGTGCTTTTCTTTCTTTTGTTTTTTTTTGTGTTTAGAGTGTGTGGAACAAAGCAGCAGTGTCATTTCAGTGGACTTGGAGCGTTCCAGCAGTGGGTTTCCATAGCTTTTACTGACTTTGTTTGTTAAGTTTCCTGTAAACAAATAGAAGCGGAATTGCAGGAATTAAGAGATCTTGTTGCTCAATTAAGGGCGGATAATGACAAATTGCGCCAGGAGCAGAGTCATGCTGCTCCATCCAGTCCCATAGCTGGCCCCTCTCCAGAATCTGTGGTGCCACCTATTGATCAACCAGTTAGTGCTAGTGCCACGTTAACCGAACGCCTTGTGTTTATTCCAAGGGATAGAAAATGTCCAATATTCGATGGTAGATCGGGCATTGGCAATAATGAGTGGATCGAGGAAGCAAAAGCTTGTATAAGAACTCGTCATTTGTCAGTGGCAGACCAGGCATTTTTCCTATTTGATCATTTAGAAGGGAACGCACGTAAGGAGGTTAGACATCGCCCTGTTATTAAGCGTGGAGACCCAGAGGGAATCTTTTCCATTTTGCAAGAGCTATATGGATGCTCCCAGTCTTATGTTGCCCTGCAGGAAGCCTTTTTTTCTAGGAAGCAACAGGAAGGCGAGACCTTGGTGGAGATCTCTTTGGCCTTAATTTTATTTGGCCTAGATTTTATTAAGGGACCAGTTTGTTGAATATGTTTGTGACCCTTCTCGTCGTTCGTCGACAGCCCCGTTCTACACTCTTGGAGGTGCGTGGCGAAGCTATTTGTGGGAGTGGGAGGGAATGCCGGGTGGAGCAAGGGGTCGAAGTCTTTCTGTCCCTTTGGCGCACGGGTTTAAGTATGAAGTTTAGGGCCGTTGTAGCTCGTCTGAGAAGTCTGAAATAGGGGAGCTTAGAGAAATGTTAAAATTACAACAAGAGCAATTGAATCAGCCTACCCAGAATATTGCCTGTTTGCAAGGGCCCCATTCTCGTCCTCGTACCCAAACTTTTTGTAGTGGGCCCATGATCTGTAGGCGTTGTCAAAAACCAGGCCATTTTGCACGGGAATGCGAAGGGGAACGTGTCATGTCCCCGTCACCATTACGTTCTCGTGTTGATCGGGCCATTGGAGGTGTGCAGTCGCAAGCTAATGTGTCGGAAAACTAATTCCAGCCGTGCTGAAGAGTCACAGCTCGGCTGGGAAAATGGCTGACTCAGATGGTAAGAAATCTAGTTCAGTTCCTGATTTAATGTGTTCTTGCCCACATCTGAATGTTTCAATTGGTGGTGTGTTAGTTCCTTGTTTAATTGACACCGGTTTGATAGTATCAACTATTACGGAAAGTTGTTTTATTCAACATTTTGAGCCATGGGGTCAGGAGCGCTTGAGGTCGTGTTCCTGGTTGCAGCTAAGAGCTGCAAATGGGTTTTCAATTCCATATATCGGTTATATGGAATTGGATATTAAGCTCTTTGGACAGCATGGCCCCGCTTTGTTTGATTTTCCTCCGGTTTCTAGTGCGCCACTTTCAGTTTTTCAAACCCTACAACACTACCATCAAGGTAGCAAGCAATCTCTTGTGTCATGTCACAGGTGGTACTATTAATTTGGTTGCGGCAACTTGTGCAGAACAGTTGGCAGGTAGTACAGTACTGTTCGGTTGTTGGCATCCCCCGCCTTGGTGCGAGTGATTGGAGGCTCAGTTTATGTGCCAGTGGTCAACATAGGCACGTCTGATGTCCTCCTTTTTCCACACAGAGTATTAAGTACCCTGGGTAGAGTGCATGTTGTTAGTTTGCCGGCAGGTGTTACTGAAGTTAGATCCACTAAAGCAAATGTGTATTCTCAAGCCACTCTAGCAGTTAGTGCCCCTGTTTTAGAGCAGATTGCAAAAGTAGACCTGACTGCATTGCCAGAACTGGAACAGGGCAAGGTGCGGGCCTTGCTTACAAAATATCAGACGGTATTCTCTGAACATGATGGTGATTTGGGATGTACAAGTCTTATATCTCATGATATCCCACCCTTAGATGATATCCCTGTTCGGCAGTGACATCGCTGGGTACCTCCCTCTGAGTATGAGGTTGTTCGAGCCCACATCAATCAGCTGCTGGAGTCTCAGGTAATTAGGGAAAGTTAAAGCCCATATGCCTCCCCAATTGTCTTGGTAAAAAAAAAGGATGGTAGTCTACGTTTATGCGTTGACTACCGCCAGTTAAACGCCAAGACCAGGAGTGATGCATTTCCTTTGCCTCGGATTGAGGAGTCGCTGGATGCGTTGATGGGGGCCTGTTGGTTTTCCACTATGGATCTAGCTAGTGGTTATAACCAGGTCCCTGTCACAGAGGAGGATAAGCCAAAGACCGCTTTTTGCACCCCATTTGGCCTGTTTGAATGGAATCGTATGCCCTTTGGGTTGTGGAGAGGGTATTTGGGGACCAACAGTGTCAGTCCTTACTTTTATATCTAGAGTCTAGATATAAAAGTAAGGACTGACAATGTTTGACACCCCTGCTCTAAACCGTTTATAATGGAGGTGGATGCCAGTGGCATATGCTAGTCGCAGTTAAAGGCCCACTGAGCGCAAAATGTCAAATTATAGCTCTATGAAGTTTGTTTGAAGAGTTTGTTGCGCTCAAGTGGGCCATGACGGAGAAATTCCGTGAATATCTGTTGGGTAATAAGTGTGTGGTATTCACAGATAATAATCCCCTTAGCCATCTGACCTCTGCAAAGTTGGGGGTGACTGAGCAGCGTTGGGCTTCTCAGCTGGCGGCTTTCGATTTTGAGATCAAGTATTGCTCTTGTAAGAGTAATAGAAATGCAGATGCGCTGTCACGGAGGGATCCCCTGGAACCTGGTGGGTTGGATGGGTTGACCCCGGCACTGCAATTCCTGAGTCTTTGCGGTCATTAACTGGGGTAGATTCTGTGGATATAGCGACCCAGTGTATGGTCTCTACACTTCCTGGTTATTCCGCTGGTGACTTGCGTTCTTTGCAGGCAGCTGATACAGTTATTTGGGAAGTGTTGTGATTTTGGAGACAAGGAAATCGCCCAGGACCTAATGAGAGGCGCCAAATGACTAAGGCAGCCTTAACCTTGCTCCGCCAGTGGGATCAGTTGAGGGAGTTAGATGGTATGCTGTATCGTCGGGTTCACTGCCCTAATGGCAAGGAAGAGATGTTCCAATTGGTTTTGCCTGCTGTCTTGAGACCTGAGGTGTTAAGGCAGTTGCATTAGCAACATGGACACCAGGGCAGGGAGCGCACCATGGAGTTAGTGCAACAGAGGTGTTATTGGCTGGGTTTGTCCTCGGATGTGGCAAGTTGGTGTCACGAGTGTGACCGGTGCCAGGCAGCCAAAGACACCCAGCCACTGGCTCAGGCTTTTATGGGGCGGTTAATGTCATCTAGGCCAAATGACATCTTGCCAGTGGACTTCACAGTGTTAGAGCCCACAAGCTCTGGCATCGAAAACGTTTTGGTGATGATTGACGTTTTCAGTAAGTATACCCTTGCTGTTCCAACAAGGGATCAGCGAGCGGAGACGGTGGCACAAGCCCTGGTGACCGAATGGTTTTACAGGTTCGGTGTTCCGGGCCGTCTCCACTCGGACCAGGGTCGAAATTTTGAGTCTTTGTTGATACGTCAGTTATGTGAGCTTTATGGTGTGGTGAAGTCTCATACTACCCCCTATCACCCGGCCGGCAATGACCAGTGTGAACGCTTTAACCGCACTTTACACAATCTGTTGCGTACTCTGCCAGTGTCCAGCAAAACGAGACTGGGTAGCGTGTCTTCCCCAGGTAGTGTTCAGTTACAATAGCAACCCTCATCAGAGCACCGGGGAATTGCCACACTTCTTGATGTTTGGACAGGAGTCACAATTGCCCGTAGATTTTCTGTTGGGGAGAGAACCACAGCTAAGGGAGGGTAGTGTGCATGACTGGGTCTTGGAACATCAAACGAGGCTCCAGGTGGCCTTTGCAGGTGCACGGGAACGGTTGCAGGTCATGGCTGATAGGTGCAAGGCCAATCATGATCAGCACGTCCGAGATAAACCACTGGTGGAGGGTCAACTGGTGTACCTCCGTGATTATGGGTCAAGGGGCCGCCATAAAATCCAGGACCTGTGGAGCCCAGTGGTCTATCAAGTGACAAGGGCACCCAAGGAAGGTGGTGTAGTGTACACCATTGCGCCTGTAGATGACCTGACCAAGCTAAGGAACGTGCATCGTTCACTGCTAAAGAGAAGAGTCTGTAAGGACACAGTTGGTACTAACCATGGCAGTCCTTTACCTGACCCAGTTGTGGGCACATCCTCGTTAGCTAAAGAAGAGGATGAGGTAGATTTATTAGCTTTGGTCCAAGAACGGGATGAAGTTGATGTCGTATTAAGATTTGGTGGGCTGGCATCTGGGGTGGAACATGGTCCACAGGAGAGGGTGAGTGTTACGGGACCCGTTCCTGCTAACTGGCCAAGATTACAGGCTCCAGCTAGGGATACAGCTATGTTGCCAGAGCCACAGCCTGAAGCCCTGGTTAGGGTGGATGATCGTGCGATACGCAGGACAAAACGTGCAAATGCGGGCCAACATCCAAATGTACTCTATCTTCCCCGCTCTGGGTGGAGTGAGCCCTGACCCCGAGTGGAGCAGGGAGACCAGAGAACTCATAAGCTGAAAGGATGGCATCCACTACCCACCTGCTTAATGTTTGCTTATTGGCCAGGAAACCTTTACTATTAGGGCCATAGCAGAAGAACAGCTGCTCCGACTTCCTCCATGGACTCGTCCTGTGGAGGTAAGTGTCCAGTGCCCGCACAGCACACATTCGTTTCTGTTTCTCCGGGCCTGGGGATACAAATAAGGAAGGGCAGAATGCCTGTGAGCACCTTAGGTATGTACCCAGGTTTCGTATACAGAAACACTCTGGCCATGCCAGGGGCAAATTCCAGGCAGGGTGGGGCCACGGACAGAGCCTGCAGGTCCCCAATCCTAGTTAAAGGGGTTAAAGGGGCAAACTGTTCCTGTAAAAACTCCAGAACTGAACCAATTGGGCAGTTAACTGGGTCTAAGTCATGGTGCTCACACCATGATGTGAACAGCCGCCACCATGCGGCATACGACCTCCTCATGGAAGTAGCTCTAGAATGGAGTAGGGTCTCTACTACCTTGATAGAGAGGCCAGTTGCTATGAACTGTGCCCCACAAGCTCCCAAAACTCGGGCAGAGGTTACCCAGGGTTCTGCCCGCCTGCAAGAGGAGACCCCACCCGGGAGGAATTTCCCACAGAGGGCCCTCGAGGAGGGACACCAGGTCCACAAACCATGGCTTGCCTGGCCATCGAGGTGTACAGGAGTAGCCTCGGCCACGACTGTACCTAACAGGGCTGGGTGAGAGAGAGAAACCCAGAGTGGACAGTGTGAAGTCTCCCGGGTCGCAAACAGATTCACCTGGGCTCAGAAGAACCTCTGCCATATCTGCTCCATCACCTCGAGGTGGAGTCTCCATTCCCCGGGCCTCGGCCCTGCAATTCAACCGTCCCAGGATGTAAACGCCTCTCAGTAAGAGGAGTTTGTCCTGGGACCACAAGAGGACCTCTCGCACCAGCTTATACAAGGGGCGAGAGTGGAGACCCCCCTGGTGGTTGATGTACGAGACAACTGCTTTATTCAATTCAATTCCAATAAATTTGTATTTGTATAGAGCTTCTCTCAACGGGCAACTCATGACCGCTCCCCACCTGTGAGGGATGCATCCGTCATTAGCATATGCAACAATAAGGACTCACTAAGACAGGGCTTTGGGACAAAAACTATTTTTTGGTTTCTTTCACACATCTAAGGCACGCCGCGAGACTTTAATGGAACGATATAGGGACCACCTCGAAAGCCCACTTCCTCAAGAGAGTGCGTACCTCCTGTACCAGGACCAGAACCTGCTCAGGTCCCACCAGGGTGGGACACATCCCGTTAAACCGGAGACTAGAAAACCAAATTGAATAATGTAGCCCTTCTCTACAGAACGCAGGACCCACAGAGAGACTTTTGGCAGCCCTTCCAGACTGACAGAAAGTTCCACATGGAAACCAACCCCTCGGGGCTGGCCTCTGACTCACTCAGAGTGGCTAGAGCGGTGGTTTGCAGTCGATGACACCCTCTAAGAGGCGGCGGATCACCCCCATCTGCGGCAATCTTTCGGGCAGAAATGCGGAGAACGAACCGCTGGAGGGAAGCTGCGCCCTGAAAAACGTCCCGTGGCAGGTCTAGCAGACAGTCCTCCTTAACCCAAATAACTGGAGTAGCGTACTGCGGCTGTTGAACCCTCCTGAGAGGCGGCAGGTCTCCACCATCCGCAACAACTTTTCGGGTGGAAATAGAGGGAGTAAACTGCTGGAGGGAGGCTGTGTACTTCCCTGTGGCAGGGCTGACAAACTGACTGCACCGTAGCATGAGGTGCACACTGCACTCCAAGATGTAAGCCATCAGGACTTATGCACAACGGCCCATTTTTTAGAGGTGAGGATGATTCTCAGGTCGGCCAGCTCCTCCTTGGGCCTAGAGCATCGCTGGGGGCCCCTAAGACCTCCCTGTGAAACGGGTGGCAATGCTCTCTTTTAGGGCTTCTCCGCATTTCTGCCCTGGACGTACCAGGCCGAGGCTGCCGCTGAGCAGTAGGGAAGTACCACTGAAATGCCGCTGCGGTCTCCTTAACGCCCCAGCGATTGCCCTTACCTACGGTATCACCAGAACAGGCCAAGAGGGGCCACTGTGGTGCACAGAAGGAAGCCGTCATTATCTCTCATAGAAGGCCAGCCTGATATGCCTGCAACACACTCATCATGTGGAGGCAACCCGTAGCCTGACCTGCCACATAGCCCTACCTACTAGAGCCAATGTGTGTAGGCAAACCAAAGCCTTCAGCAAAGCAACTCTTGGGGAGAGATAGCTAGCTATTGTCTCTTACACACATTGCATCATCCCAAAACTGCACTACTTAGCCCAAACTACATTCGTGCACAGCAAGGATCATTGGAAAAAGCATGTGCCGCATACAGGTCTCCCAGGACCTGGACACCTCGATGTGCAGGTCAGGGAAGGTGCTGAGTCTGTGACAAGGAGCACAGGAAATACTCATCCAGCTCACTGGGTGTGCCCTGCTTCTGCTCCTCGACCAGTCAAGCTAGCTCGAGCTAACCTCAAAGAGCACAGGCATCACTTCTTCCTCAGAGGGATTGGAAGAAGCAGCTTCTACGAAACAGCAGGCGCTCCACCCAGCAGGGGAGGCTTGAGAGGACTTGTCCAACTCCACACTTTCTGCCAGATCGGCCTGCGAGCCACATGACCGCTGGCACTGCTAGCCTTGGCAAATTCTTCCACTTTGGAACAAGAAATACAGAGCACCATGTAACACGCACCGGGAGAAGGAACCCCCTGAAAGAGCGCTCTCCCCGGGGAACGGGAGCTTGGCCAGAGTCCAGATTTGTGCAGAGTAAAGTGTCTGCCATCACAGCCAGAAAGAGGTCATGAATTTTCCTATTGGCACTGGGCAGGCAGAGCTAAAATAGCCAGTTTTGCCACAGTAAAACCAGCACCGCTCTTTAAAGTGGCAGTCTTGTTCTTGAGGAAAGAGCCTGGTGCTGCCATGTTGCATGGGCTCCAGAACTGCCTGTGGGTTCCTGGCTTCCTTCTGATGAAGTCATTCCACACTGCACCCAGTTGTCTTCTTTGGAGTGTGTCTTTGCTATGGATATCAGATATTGAGAATACACGAGGCTGATGAGGGATTCTGGAGTGTCAGGGATGATCCAATGAGGCAATTCGTCTTGTAAGCTCATTAGAAACCACTCTAAACCCACTCCCTGCAGCTAAAGTACAGGCCTGAATAGCATAGTCGGCCACACTGTGGCTGCCTTGGTGAAGGATGAGTTATTTTATTTCTGATTTGGTACCACTGAACAGGTTCTCAAAAACGCTCCAGAATTTTTGAGAACCTGTGGCAAAGAAAGTATAGCAGCACACAGCCTGAGCCTCCCATATGGTGGATGCCCATGCTAGCACTTTCCCTAAGAGAAAGGTTGATGATTTAAGTGGTGGGGAATGAGGATCTTTGTAGTTCAGATGTTAGCGAGCATTGGGTTAGAAAACCTAGGCAGACATTGGGATCTCCAGTAAATCAATGGGATCATGAAAGTCTTTGAGATGCTGGCTAGAATTTAAGAATTTGAGATTAGGTTTGTGGCAGAGTCTTAGATGGAGTAAGAATGGGTTCTGAAGCTGTTTTTGGAACAAGTAACAAACATACCCTTAATTGATTAACTGTGGAGGCAAGGTTAGTCAGGATGTCTGAGTTCTGGGCTCTTGTCACACTAAGGCAACAAAGTGATCTTGACCGGTTTGACTCTCTGCTGGGGCAGCCCTGTTTTAATCAGGACATGGGCTTGAGCCGAGGTCACTGTGTTAAGAGGTGAACGCTCTAGCGTAGTGCCACAGAAATAGCAGTGAATGGGGAAGGCAACAAACTAAGGCAGTAGACAAAGAACAACAGAAATGTAAGATTAACCACAGACAAGGTAACGAAGCAAAGCAAAAACAGAATATAGGCAGATTTTGAAAAGGCACAAAAAGACTTACACAAACAAAAGTAGAAAACTTTGACAGCAGGCAAAACATAATGTTTGCCAGAGTTTAAACCAGAGTAAGAAACAGAGGAATAGCTGTGACTTAAATAGTAATCTGAGTGGCTGTGTGGTTCCCAGATGATACCACATTTTTCACCAAATGAACCTGTGTGAAACTAAACACTTCATGACTTTAAGTAGACAGGTTTTGAGGTTTCTCGACTCTAGATGATGTATGAAAAAAGGGCAGGATAAGTGCTTGGGAATGTGCTGATTTAGGGCACAAGTGGTTTGTGTGAGAGCAGCGGGTATCAGGAGGGAAACACCGGGCGTGCTGAGGGGAAGGAGGCTGCATTTTTTTCCTGATGCAAAGCTCAGTTTCAGCGATGCAGAAAAATGTGGAGAAGTGAAAAGAAGCACTTTAGCTGAAGGAAGAACATTACAACCATAAACACAAAGGAAAGAAACGTTGTCTTACGTGTAATATTTTGTTTAAATTGTTGAGAAAGGCCATTCTCTTTTTATCTTTTTAAATTTTTTTGGTTGAGATGGATTTACATATTTTTTTTATCTTCTTATAATTTCTCTCTCTCTCTCTCTCTCTCTCTCTCTCTCTCTCTCTCTCTCTCTCTCTCTTCCTCTGTAGGTTTACTGTTATAATCTGTTAAATGAGATATTACCTCCAAAATGAGTAAGTCTTTGAAACAGAAAATAAAGACATTTGAAAGGTGAATATAGGTTGTGATTTTAACTCCAGTTTCATTATTCAGTGTTGCCGCAAAACAGTAATAATGATGCAGTGGTTGTGTGTGTTTAGTCTGATTCAGGGTAAGAGATCAGACTCACCTGAACCCAGCTGTGTGTCCATGAAGAGTGATAAGTCAATGGATGAGCCAATATGCTTTAGTCACCCAGACTGTACTACTGATCTGAGGTGAGGACAGTTGATTAAATGAGTTCAGTGTTTTATCACTCACACTCTCAAATAATTAAACATCTCTGTAATATGTGTGTATCCACTGCTTTGTGTTTGTAGTTATGAATATGATTTATAGTCTTTATTCTACTTTACTTGTTACTTGTTTGTTCACAGACTGCAGAAGAAAAAAAACAATATAACTGGGAAAAGGCATTTGGAGGCCATATTCAAGGTGTGTGTGGATGTGTATGCATGTGTGTGTGTGTGTGTGTGTGTGTGTGTGTGTGTGTGTGTGTCTGTCAGTCTGTCTGTCTGTCTGTCCATTTGTCTCTCTGTCTGTCAGTGTGTCTGCTATTAGAGATGCGAGTAATCATTACAATTATTCCAGTCTCAGTGCAATGTGACAGAACAAAATCCTCAGCAGCAGTAAGAAAGAAGTGTGTTTTGTTTCCTCATTGTTTTTTTTATATTTTCACTCTATATTCTGTAATAAACACATTTTCATGTTGTAGTATTATCATTTTATTTGGGTGTGTTTTGAAGGATGTGGAGCACAAAGTCATCAGTCTGCTACAGAATGAACTGAAGAGATATAAGAAGCTCCTGAGTCCAGATTACCCAGCATGCTCTAAAAGGGAGGTGGAGGATGAGGAGGATCAGAGCAGTGTCAGAGAGGGAGTGCTGAAGATCACACTGCACTTCCTGAAGAACATGAAGCACACAGATCTCGCTAACACACTGCAGAAGAGTAAGAGCTCATGGGGTTCTAACATCACTTTATCTTCAGAGGAAGGAAACTGCTGTACATTTATTAAACACATCTCATCATAATGATGTGCTTTTATCAACACAATATAATAACACATCAGTACTGACATTCCATATGATATACAGCTATGAAAATATCAGTAGCTCACAGAGATGATCAGAGAGTTTATATTTTATTCTTCTTTTTATCAGAACTCGTCTCTGTGCACCAGCAAAAAAGACTTAAATCCAAACTAAGAGAGAAATGTAAAAGAATTACTGAAGGAATCTCACAGCATGGAAGCTCAGCACTTCTGAATGAGATCTACACAGACCTCTACATCACAGAGGGTTGGAGTGAAGAAATCAATAATCAACATGAGGTGAGACAGATTGAGACAGTGTCCAGGAGACCAGCAGCACAGGAGACACCTATCAAATGTAATGATCTCTTTAAAGACAAGTCCATCAGAAGTGTGCTGACTAAAGGAGTTGCTGGAATTGGAAAAACAGTCTCTGTGCAGAAGTTCATTCTGGACTGGGCTGAAGGAAAAGCAAATCACGACATCACCTTCATGTTTCCACTTCCCTTTAGAGAGCTGAATCTGATGAAGCAGAAACATCTCAGTCTGATAGATCTTCTTCATCAATTTTTCCCAGAAATAAAAGAATTACAATTGATAGACTGTGAGAAGAATAAAGTGGTGTTGATCTTTGATGGTCTGGATGAGTGTCGACTTCCTCTAAATTTCCAGAACAATGAGAGATTGTGTGATGTGACAGAATCAGCCTCAGTGGATGTGCTGCTGACGAACCTCATCAAGGGGAATCTGCTTCCCTCTGCTCTCCTCTGGATCACCTCTCGACCAGGAGCAGCCAATCAGATCCCTCCTGAGTGTGTAGACCAGGTAACAGAGGTAAGAGGGTTCAGTGATCCTCAGAAAGAGGAGTACTTCAGGAAGAGGATCAGTGATCAGAGCCTGGCCAATAAAATCATCACACACATCAAGTCTTCCAGAAGCCTCTACATCATGTGTCACATCCCTGTCTTCTGCTGGATCTCAGCCACTGTTCTAGAGAGAATGTTGGGTGAAGCAGAATGTGGAGAGATCCCCAAGACTCTGACTCAAATGTTCACACACTTCCAGATCTTTCAGATCAAACACAAGGACCAAAAGTATAATCAAAAATGTGACCCTGATCCTCAGCAGACCAGAGAGAGTATCCTGGCACTGGGAAAACTGGCTTTCCAACAGCTGGAGAAAGGAAACCTGATCTTCTATGAGAAAGACCTGAGAGAGTGTGGGATTGATGTCAGAGAAGTGTCAGTGTACTCAGGAGTGTGTACTCAGATCTTCAGAGAGGAGTTTGGGCTTCACCTGGGAAAGGTGTTCAGCTTTGTACATCTGAGTGTTCAGGAGTTTCTGGCTGCTTTATACACATTTCTCTCCTTCATCAGCAGAAATGTAACAGAACAACCAACCACTGATCTGCCAGAGCTTTATACCAAGTCAAACATGTCTGCATTCCTGCGGAGTGCAGTGGACAAGACCTTACGGAGTGATAATGGACATATGGACCTTTTCATCCGCTTCCTTCTGGGTCTTTCACTGGAATCCAATCAGATTCTCTTACGAGACCTACTGCCCCATACAGGAAGTAGCTCTCACAGCAAACAGGAAACAGTCGAGTACATCAAGAAGATTATCAGAGAATATTCATCTTCAGAAAAATCCATTAATCTGTTCCACTGTCTAAATGAACTGAATGATTATTCTCTAGTACAGGAAGTACAATGTTACCTGAACAGAGATTACAGGTGTCTCAGTGGAGTCAGACTCTCTCCTGCTCAGTGGTCTGCTCTGGTGTTTGTGTTGCTGAACTCAGAAGAGAATCTGGATGAGTTTGATTTGAGGAAATATGAGCCATCAGATGAATGTCTTCTAAGGCTGCTGCCAGTGGTCAAAGCATCCAGAAAAGCTGTGTAAGTCATTTTAAAATGATTTTTTTAAATGTTTTACTAATTCCATAAATGTAGTTATTATTTTAAATGAAAACGGCACTGATTAGCAAAATGATGATCATTAATTTCTCCAAACAAATCTCTGTTATTCTATTTGTAAGCAGAGAGGTTGAAGAGAGAATCAGTATAATTTTATATATATATATATATATGGTTAAAGTCCTTTGAAGTGTCTTAAAGCACACAATGTCATTCAAAACTACTTATCTAATTTAAACTGTAACAGGAAGTCAGTGTGGGACATAGAGAGAGTGTGAGCCACTGTGCTCCTGTAGATATCTTCCTGGTTAAACAAAGATACATTTCTAGATTTTAATAAATTCCAATTTCTTTATTAGGTTCATATATGTACAGTATGTTTAACCATTGTAATCCATGATAACAAACTATTATCATTTCAAATGTTTATTAAAATAAATACTATTTACATTAATTTCAACTATCTGTAACAATCTGGAGTTTCTTTTTGATTTTACTGCAGATGTCAATCAGAACTGATTTATCATCATAAATTAGAATCAGTATGTTTTCCAAGATGGCACTGCATATGGCAGCCTTGGCACGACCCTATCTAGTACAGACCCAGTTTCAAGATGGTGCCATTGTGGGGTTTGCCAAGTAGTCGCCTGGTGTCTTTGTTCTCTTTTTTGAGTATATTTGTCTTATTTGTGTGCACATCTGCACAAAAATTACCACAATGCTTGTTTATGATAGATTATTTCTTCTTAACCTACGTTGTACCGTCGAAACTCTTTCTGATTTTAATCACAGAGAGTACAAGAATCATGATCCTTCGTTCCTGTCTATGTTGCCACCTGAAATATGTTGCTTACTGGACAGTGTATGCCATCGGTGGAGGAAACGATACAGAAGATAGGGAACACGCGGTGGTATGTTGTTACTCGTGAGGAGGTACCTCTACCCATCTTTGCCAGGAGGCCCGAGTCATGCACACTCCCGGAGTCTGCCGTTCAGCTGTGATCGCGGCTCGATTTCTTATTCGTGGTCTCTCAAGCGCGGCGCCGTGTCTGTTTATCTGGAACAACCAGGATCGATGCTCTTGTTAAGGTGTACTGCGTTCATTGGATTATTCCCCATCGTTGGAAATTCAACATAATTTTACATCTTATCATTGGTTCACTCAGCAGGAAACAGACTCCACTGAAGTAAGGATGGTGTTGCTAAACGTAAGATTGATTTCAAACAAGACATTTGCTATTTATGAACAAATTTTATCTCATGAGTTGGACCTTCTTTTTATGACTGAGACGTGGCTAAATGTCGGTGAACTTGACCCACTCTCTGAAGTTTGTCCTAAAGATTATAACTTGAATAGGCCAATGTCAGTTGGTCGTGGTGAGGGCTTAGCTACTATGTATAGAAAATAATTTAAAATGCCATCTACTTGGAAGTGTTTTGTAATTTTGAAGTTCAGATATTTAGGATGGACGGCTGTAAACCACTGTTATGTATACTTGTTTATAGACCCCCCCAAGTACAATTAGGATTTTATGAGTGATTTTTTGTGTTTTTTTTATCTTCTGTTGTGCCAAAGGCAGATAGGCTCTTGATATTGGGTGATTTCAACATACTGTATGTTGTCAAGTCAAGTCAAGTCAAGTCAAGTTTATTTGTATAGCGCTTTTCACAACAGACTCAAAAGCAGCTTGTCTCAAAGCAGCTTTACACAAATCAACAGTGATGGTGAATGGTGCGAATTTGTCCCTGATGAGCAAGCCGTGGCGACTGTGGCAAGGAAAAAATCCCTTTAGATGTTATGAGGAAGAAACCTTGAGAGGAACCAGACTCAAAAGGGGAACCCATCCTCATCTGGGTGACATCAAGAGTTTGATCATAAATTTTCCAACAATACAGAACACTGGAGAGTGAGAACTAACATGAGCACTGGAGTATAAGATTATAAGTGATGTTCTTTCTGCAGTCTTAAACAGTCTTTATGGTTAGTAGCTCCTAGTTTTATAAGCTCAGCATTTTTGATCACCACAGATCCAGCATCAGCTTCTCCATGCCAGAGCCTTAACACTCCAGGAGGTCCAATGTCAAAACTCCACACATGTAGCGGGATCCAAATGGCACTGGTACGTCTCTAGATGGTTCGGGATGTTTGCGAGTTCGGCATCTACTTCTTCAAAGGTCCGTAATCACCAAGAGGTGGGAGGTGACTGGAGCTGGCCAAACCTCAGGGTGTCGGGATGGGGAGAGAAAGAGAAGCAGTGGAGAGGAATTAGCGTAGCTGCTGTTCATGATATTAACAGCACAAGTTGATAATGTGCATGTGATCAGATGTTCTGGAGCACAAGGTTATGATGTGATATTATGGTGTGTTATGTGTAGGCTTTGCTAAAAAGATATGTTTTTAATCTACACTTAAACTGGGTGAGTGTGTCTGAACCCCCGAACACCGTCAGGAAGACTATTCCAGAGTTTGGGAGCTAAATGTGAAAATACTCTACCACCTTTAGTGGACTTTGCTATTCTAGGAACTACTAGAAGCCCAGAGTTTTGAGATCTCAGGGAGCGTGGCGGATTGTAGCGTGTTAAAAGACTGGATAGATACATGGGAGCCAAACCATTTAGTGCTTTATAAGTGAGAAGTAATAGTTTGTAGTCTATTCGAAACTTAACAGGAAGCCAGTGTAGGGACGATAAGATCGGGGTTATGTGATCATATTTTCTTGACCTTGTAAGAACTCTGGCTGCTGCATTCTGGACTAACTGAAGCTTGTTTATTAATGACGCAGGACATCCACCTAGTAACGCATTACAGTAGTCTAATCTGGAGGTCATGAACGCATGAACGAGCTTCTCTGCATCCGATATGGACAACATATTTCTTAGCTTAGAAATATTTCTAAGGTGAAAGAAGGCTGTTTTTGTAACTTGATTAATATGATTTTTGAAAGACAAGTCGCTGTCTAAAATAACTCCTAGGTCTTTTATCGTTGAACTAGTGTTTACAGAACATCCGTCTAAATGCAGGTTACGATGCTGGAGCGTCTGTATACTAGTTTTAGGGCCGATGAGCAAAATCTCAGTCTTATCAGAATTTAAAAGTAGAAAGTTATGGGTCATCCAATCTCTTATATCCTTAACACACTCAGTTATCCGGGTTAATTAAGCTGTATCGCCTGGTTTAGATGAAATATATAGCTGAGTATCATCAGCATAACAATGGAAGCTAATTCAATGCCTTCTAATAATATTTCCTAACGGGAGCATGTATATTGTGAAGAGCAGGGGTCCTAGAACTGAACCTTGCGGCACACCATAATTTACTTGCATTAGGCTTGATAGCTCTCCATTTAAATCTAAGAAATGGTAACGATCGGACAGGTAGGATTTAAACCAGCTTAATGCCTGTCCCTGAATGCCGACGTAATTTTGTAAGCGATCTAGGAGGAGATCATGATCTATAGTGTCAAATGCAGCACTAAGATCTAGTAAAACCAACAGCGAGATGAAGCCTTGGTCTGAAGCTAAAAACAGGTCATTAGTTATTTTAACTAGGGCAGTTTCTGTGCTATGATGGGGCCTAAAACCTGACTGAAATTAGACATAAATGGGAGATTTGAAATTGGTCTGTAATTTGATAACGTGTTTGGATCCAGATTAGGTTTTTTAATGAGGGGCTTAATAACTGCTAACTTGAGGGATTTAGGGACGAGTCCTAACGATAGTGAGGAGTTAATAATATTGTTGTCCTTTTTGGTTAAAGAGTTTCATCCAAATTATGGACACTTTCAATCTTATACAAGCTGTTGTATAACCAAGGGCACACACTTAATTTAATTTTATCCTATGGCTTTTAGTAAGTGGTGTAGGTATCAAATATTTTTTTCTGCCCGATCATAAGTCTATTATTTTTAACATAGCTGTTTCTAGTTTGGTACCACACACCACCTCAGTGGGCCAGTATGCCCATTCTTTTAACTCATCTACATCTAATAAATTCTTAGATGCTTATTTTATTTCCCCTATAACTCATTAAATAGAGTCTAACTGTCCTGGTGCTAATCCTGGCAGGTTAGTTAAAAAGTTGAATAGGCTATGTCAAATATACTTGATGCTGTTGCACCTTTTAAGTTAAAAATACCTCGAAGTTGTGTTCATCATTAAACCAAGGATGTACACAACTTAGCTTATTGCCCAAAAATAAAATTTAATACCATCAATAGCGTCCTAAATCCAATGTCTACTTTATATCCAGATCCGTCTCTTATGGCCTGTGAAAACTTTCTTAAAATTGTTATAAATGTTATAAGATCATGTATTGTTCCCTCCTCTCTGTATTTCCCTCAGTCCACATCAAATACTACATATTTATTTGAATTTACTCCAATGTCTCACAGTTACCTGGTGCAAATTATTCATAAATTGAAGCTCACTTTTTGTTCGTCGGATGTTGTCCCTCCTTTTCTCTTATTAGAGACACTTGACACTATTAGTCCTAGTTTACTGTCAATAATTGATAGCAGTTTAATCAGTGGAATAGTCCCATCCTATTTTAAACATGGCACTGTACAGCCACTACTCAAAAAAACAAATCTTGATCTAAATAAGTACTGTCCCATTTCTAAATTGCTGTTATTATCAAAAGTTTTTGAGAAGGTGCTGTTTAATCAGCTTTCTTCTTTTCTACCGGAAAATGGCTTCTGGCTTCTGGAAAATCAGTCTGGCTTCAGACCACAACACAGAATAGAATCTGCATTGCTTAAGGTTTAAAATTACTTATTGCTGATTGCTGATTCTGGAAACTGTGCCGTTTTAATCATGTTCTACCCTGTGCAGCATAGTGACTCTCTCGATCGTGGCATTCTTTTAAACCTCTTACAGCAAATTGGGATCGATGGAGGATGGGTTTGTATCCCTTTTAAAGGATCAAACCCTTTCTGTGGAGACTGGCAAATATTCATCATCTTGTGCACTAGTTTTGTATGGGGGTTTTTGGGTCCTGTTCTATTTTCTTTGTACATGCTTCCTTTGTATGCTATATCTAGGAGGCACAATGTTTCATACCACTGTTATGCAGATTATATTTAGGGTTATGTTCCCGTATACCCAAAGGATGTCTCCAGTTTATGTTAAAGAGTGGATGTCTGCCAACTTCCTTCAGTTAAATAAGTCTAAGACTATGGTCTTAATCTTTGGCTCCCCTGCTTCTACAGAGGTTGTGGCCAGTAAACTGGAACCTCTATCTGATAATCCTTATTCACATGCTGTGCTTTTACTTTATCCCGATTAGGTTATTGTAATGTACTTGGGTGTTTCACAGTCCCTATTGTCTCGTCTTCAACTTGTCCAAAATGCTGCTGCTTAATTGTTCACTGGAACAATGACCGTGTCCTCTGTTGACTTTTTGTATTTTTTGTATTTTGTTATATGCTTAAATTCTGTACAGCACTTTGGCCACCAGCTGTTGTTTTCTAAATGTGCTCTATAGATAAATTTGACTTGACTTGTCCGGCCCATGGGATGTCAGTCATAGACACAAATGAGCAAGTATTTATGCCATGCATGCAATACAACTGTGTTGCTTTATTTTGAAAAAACATGAGGTATAATTTACGTATGGTCACGAGGTATCTGCATCTGTCTGCAACAGGTGATGCTAACCAAATCCCCCTGGCTCCCCAAAAAATGTTGGCTCACATTAAAAAAAAGAAAAGTTGATTCCGAATGCAGCATTTTCACCAAGACATGGACTGCTAAATATTTCTTTACAGAAATCAAAGGTAAAGCCACATGCTTAGTTTGTGGTACAAAAGTCTCCGTGTTAAAGGATTACAATTTCAATCGCCACTACATACGCCACTACAGATAAGAGCTTATCTGACGAAGAGCGCACAAAGGAGTCGGAGGATTTGCAAGCCAAGCTGCAAACTCAACATACGCTTCCTTTAAAACTTTGCACATCTAGAAAAGCAGCTGCTAAGACAGGTTATGTCATATCTCACAAAATTGCTAGAAAAAGTAAACCGTTATCTGACAGAGTTTATTAAGGAGTCTTTGGTGGACTCTGCTGCTAATATGCCCAGAGAAAAAGGGAGCATTTTAGAAAGTCCCCCTCTCCCAGTACACTGTAACAATAAGGGTTGAGGACATCGCGGGATATCTGGAGCTCCAGCCGAAGAACAAAACGGTTAACTTTGACTGTTTTTTCCTGGTTTTGGATAAGAGATGCGATGTATGTGACACTGCCCAGGTTTTTTTTTTTTTACGTAGCAAACTATTTTCAGAAGCAAACTGTAGTCCTGAGTCAGTGTAGCAGACAACTGACATTAACTACAGTCCAAATCCATCCTCAAAACTCCCATACTTACTGCGGAATTTCATGGAACCACCCAAGGCGTTGATGAAAATCCATCCCTAGATGCATAGAGTGGCCTCCAATTGGAAAGGAAACACTATCCAGAAATGGGAAGATCTGCGGAGGAAAGAGAGGCAGGAAAAGTGGTCACTGGAACCTCAGGAGCATGTTTAACTTGACAGAGAGAGCAAGAGAGAGAAGAAGGGTGACAGGAAGAGAAGGGTATGATTTATTGTGTGTCCTTATTGTTGTATGATAGTTAAGGACACTGTGTAGTTGGGTACTCCTGCAAGACTCGCTATCGCAGCAGAAATAAACCATAAGGTAACACCGACGTGAGGGATCTCTGGGGTAAAAAACAACCCCTTACAGGACGGGATGACAGCATACAAACCTGATTCCAAAAAGGTTGCGACACTGTGCAAATTGTGAATAAACAAGGAATGCAATCATTTACAAATCTCATAAACTTATATTTTATTCAGATCTGTTGTATAGGACTTGATGTTGATATCCCTTAATGCATACTTGAGGCACCTCAGCCTTTTCTGTTCATAGGCCTCCTCCACTGCACTCCCAGGGCATGGTGAGCTCAATGATATAGACAAGCTTGAGCAAGGCTGACCACAGAACAAGGTCTGGTTCCAGGTTGGTGGCTGCAATTTCAGCTGGGAAGCAGAGTTTCTTATTCAAGTCTGCCAGCAGCTTCCAGTCCCGTGCTCTGCCCAGCTGACCAGAGTCTGATCTTATGGTGGTGAGGTTGGCTTGACCCTCACCTTCCTGAACAAATGGTGTTGGCTGCCACTGGGATGATGGGGAGAAAAGGCATTCACACTTGTCTGTCGCCTTTTCAACACTGCAGCAAGACAATTCAGCACCTGGTTGTGCTGCCAGGTGTAACGTCCTTGGGTGAGGCTGGTCCTGCATCCCACTACGATGTGCTTCAATGTTGCTAGACTTGGGCATAGGGGGCACGTGAGGTCTGGGCATACCATTGGCTTAGGTTTGCAGGAGAAGGCAGGACATCATAGGCATCCCTGATGGTAAAGCTCGCCCTGAATGTCTCCATTTCCCACAGCTTTTTCCAGGAGATCTTCTTCTTCTTCACTTCTTCCCATGCCATCCACTGCCCTTGCTTTGCCTGTGCCACAGCTTGGGCGCACCTTCTTTCTTCCTCCTCCTAACGTATCTCCTGGACCACCATCTTGCATCTCTGAGATGGAGAGGCCTTGCTTCACACTGGTGTACTGGCCCCAAGTCCAAGACCACTTCTCCCCTCCAGCACTCGGCCCACGATATCCTTGTGCCTGAGTGCTGCCTTTGCCTGCTCAGTTGCAGCCTACGGGGTCCACTTTCTTTCGGTGGCCAAGATAGGGGTGGCTTGGGCTACAAATGGATCGCTCAAATCCAGTAGCATCATCTCCAGTCTGACTTTGGCACACTTATACTCCTCTACAAGACTGGCAATGGGCAGGTGTAGCATCCCTTTGCCAGAAAGTCCAATACATCTGAGGCACCTGGAAAGGCCAAGCCACTTCCTTACATATCAGCTAACCAGTCTCTCCAGCTTTTCCACCTTGGAGAGCGGGATTTCATAGATGGTTAGTTGCCACAGGTAATGTTGAAGTAGTCCATACTGCATGCACCAGAGCTAGAATATAGATAACATATTAAATGTTGAAAGTGAGACATTTTGAAATGTCATGCCAAATATAGGATCATTTTGGATTTCATGTGAGCTATTTTTGCAATATTTCTAAGGTGAAAGAATCCTGGTAATGTTAATCACTTGGGCCTCAAATAACTAGGGTCAATAATCACACCAAGATTTTTAACTGCTGTTTTAACAAACCCAGAACATATTTCGGAGCTCTTAGTTGGAGGAGCAGCTGCTCTCTATGGTTCATGGAGGAGACGCCGGTGGGGGAAGCATGCTGGCATGCTAGTGAAGCTACAAAATAGGAAATTTAGAACTGCTCCCATCAATTCACCTAGCGAACCTCCGCTCATTGCTGAACAAAGTGGACAAACTGATTCTTCTTAATGGAAAAAAGAAAGACTTTGCATGCTCTCTGTTTTACCGAAACTCGGTTTAGTCACTCAATCCTGGACAGCAGATTACTTCCCTCGAGCTTCCACTTACACCGAGGGGATCACATAACGAAGCTATCGGGCATAATGAAAGGCAGCGGAATCTGCTTTTACATTAACAAACATTGGTGTACAGATGTCACAGTGGATCAATACTGCAGCCCAAACTTGGAATCACTGTTTATAAACTGTAAACCGTTTTAATCACTGCAGGAATTTTTCTAATTCATTCTGACTGGAGTTTACATCCCTCCGCAGGCCAACGTAAGTGATGCACTGCAAAACCTGGCAAACCAAATATCCGGCTTGGAGCTTAAACATCAGGATTCTTTTTTTATTATCCTTGGAGACTTTAACAGAGCAAAACTAACACATTAACTTCCTAAAACATTGTCCCACAAAAGAGAAAAACACACTGGATCACTGCTTCACCATTGTTAAGGATGCATATCACTTTTACTCCCGGGCAGCTTTAGGGAACTCAGATCACTGCTAGGTTTATCTTATTCCGACATACAGGCAGAAACATGACAAACCTCTGGTATTCGAACAGTCAGCTCTGGTGCTTCTCAGGGATGTTTTCTTCTCCCGAATTTCTATTCTTCCTCTATACTAATGACTGCACGTCAAGTGATCCAAGTGTTAAACTTCTGAAATTTGCAGATGACACCACGCTCATCGGAATCATCCAAGATGGTGACAATTCTGCATATGAGCAGGGGCTGATGCGACTAATGCTATGGTACAGTCAGAACAACCTAGAGCTAAACACACTCAAAACTCAGGGCTGACATAATCATCTGTGGAGAACTTTAAGTTTCTGGGCACTACCATTTTCCAAGACCTGAAATAGGAGTGCAACATAAACTCCATTCTAAAAAAGGCCCAGCAGAGGATGTACTTTCTATTGTAGTAAAAGATGTACGGTCTGCCACAGCAGCTATTGATGCAGTTCTTCACAGCAGTCATTGCACATCAATCAACATCTGGTTAGGAGCAAGTAACAAAACAGGACAGGAATAGACTGCAGCAAACAGTTAAAACAACAGAAAAAAAAAAAAATTGTGCTCCATTGCCCACTCTCCAGCACCAGTACCATACAAGAACCAGAAACTGGGCAGGAAAAATCACTACTGACTCTTCGTACCCTGGACACAACATCTTTCAGCTCCTCCCTTCTGGCAGGTGCTACAGAACTACAGTCATTAACAAAACACCTTAATTATATTTCCTGCTTCATATCTATAAATAATGCAGAACTGAACTGTCAGTCATCACATCATCGGTATATGTTACACACACTATTACTGCTGTATATTGTACAAAGTTCTAAAGTAAACTCTTTATCCTACCTGACGTACAAATCATTTCAGTTCACAGTTTAATTCACAGTTTATTTGCACTACCATGCACTCTCACATTCCATGTACATTACTGATCTGTCATATACTCTGTATCCCTATTTAATGCTCATACTGTCTATATTGACTCACATTGTCTGTACTCTCTTCTATAGACTGTTTCTTTCTTGTCTTGTCTATTTTGTCTTGTATAGTCCAAGCTGAATGTATAGTGTTATTTATGTCTGTACTTTTAAAAGTCAATGGCAGCTGGAACCAAATTCATTGTGTGTGTCAACACACTTGGTCAATAAACCTGATTCTGATTTCTCTCCCAGGTTGTGTTACTGTAATCTCACAGTGGAAAGCTGTAGAATTCTGTCCTCAGTTCTCAGTTTAAACTCCTCCAGTCTGAGAGAACTGGACCTGAGTGAAAATTATTTCCTGCAGGATTCAGGAGTGAAGCTGCTCTCTGCTGGACTGGAGAATCCACACTGTACACTGGAGATACTGAGGTCAGATCATCACTTACACACTGTAGATGCTGCATTTCTGTCATATGGCTGTTTTAAATTAATAAAATGTTGTCTGTCCTGGTGTGTGTATTTGTTTGTTAAATGACAGCGTTCTCTTATATAATATTTTTTCTCCAAGGCTGTGTCGGTGTAATCTCAAAGAGGAAAGCTGTAGAATTCTGTCCCTGGTTTTCAGCTCAAAATCCTCCAGTCTGAGAGAACTGAACCTGAGTGGGAATAAACTGCAGGATTCAGGAGTGAAGCTGCTCTCTGCTGGACTGGAGAATCCACACTGTACACTGGAGATACTGAGGTCAGATCATTACTTACACAATGGGTTTATTTAATTGCATGTATTATAGTATAAACCTAATAATAGTAAAATGTAAAACAAAAAGATTAATGTATAACAAAATGGAAAAAAATTAAACAGTTTAACCCTCTGGAGTCTGAGGGTGTTTTTGACTCCTTGAGAGACTTTGACATACTCTTACATTTGGTTCTTTTTAGTTGCTTTTAAAATATATTATTGACAAAAGGCTTATTACACTGTATTCAGCACAAACTGGGCTACTATAATATGTAAACAACTTATGTGTTTGTATTTTGGACAAAATAAGGAAAAAAAAAACCTCACTGAAATAAGGCCACAAAACCGATAGTAAACATGTTTTCACAATACTTTTTAAAAACAGATCTTCTAATGTAGGTTTTTTTATTTTTAATCATGTGGAATTCATTCTGCCTGCTCATTCACCTTAAACAATACTTTAATTTAAAATTTAAAAAACACTTTCTACTTTGAAAGGCCATATGTGAAGAGGCGTCGACATGCTGTGACTGACAGCTTCGTAGACAATGGGTCGCATAATGAGCTGTCGATTACATAATGAGCTGTGGATCACTGAGCAGGATCACAGTGAGAAGTACAGTACTACAACAAGGAATGTGTTTCCTTTGTGTTTATTAAAAATACACATTAGCAAGGACAGCATTAAAAAGGGAATTGTGTAACAATAAAACAATACAGTACAGTATGTATAAAAAATATAGAGTGCAACAAAAACTAACACAATACACTACAGTAGGGTTCTGCAAATCCCAGCCTGTAGGGCTACAATACTATGCATTAAATAATAATAGTGTATCCATTTGAGGAATCGGCAAGAACAAACAACTTGAACCCCCACTTAGTCGGCTTGGCTTTCATGTACTGTGTCCTCCAAGTGTTAGCTTTGCATGCTACCATCCTCTCATCCACGGCTAAATGTCTTCTAGGATGATAAATTGCTTTGCATGTCTTACGGATTGTGTCCATAAGAAGTTTCACTCTGAACAGACGGTCATGTTTAGATGTGCCCCTCTTTCTGTTTTTTTCTTTGTCTGCATCTGGGTGACCCATGCGTACGTTCCAAGAGATTGTCCTGTATCTGTCCCTTGACATTATTGTTGCTGGAAAGAGAACTGTGAAAATTCTGCTCTGTTGCCAGTAGTCTATGATGGAGGGCAACTTTACCATTGCCATGTAAAATAAGAGCCCGTCTCTCCATTTGTATTTGAGTAACTTGGCTATTGACTTGGCAGCATGAGCATTTGTGTTGTGGCACAAAGTTGACACACAACACTGTCCGGTAAAAAACATTTTAAATAGACTAAATGGAGAATAAGAGTCAGAAGACCTCAGTTGAGGTCCAGGTTCACGTGCGTCTGTTTAGATTTACGAGTCTGTGGAACTGTGTCGTTATCTGTCTGATCCTTCCATGACATGGTGGACTGTGTGTGCTGCCTTTGCCCCTTTTGGAGCAAGTGCTTGATCACATCTGTTTATGAAACACACACACGAACATCACTAATTGTGTCATTGGTAAAGTTGTTTGCATATGTCATACAATGCAATAATGATTCAAACTAAATATAATTTAAGAAAATACAAAATATGTACTTATTCAGGATGATTCTTGGTCAAACTCAAAATGGAGCGACGCCTGCGTGGCCTGGTGTGAGTTTTCAGTGAAGGCAGGGGGGATGCAGCCACACTGCTTTATAATCACACTGTTTGATTATTTCACACATATGAAAATAATCAAACAATATATTTTAGGATGATGAATACACTTGAACAAAATATATTTGTTAGCATGCATTGTACAGCCTATAGGCCTATTTGTTGATGGGCAATAAAAAAGATAAATGTTTGTTGATTGGCCATAGACCATAATGCATCTCAGACATTTACACCATCACCATTTACAGCTGAGCAAATAATATTGTCATTGATTATGTTGTTTAACTGTCCCCTGCCAACACCTTACAGGCTTTAATCTACTTCAGGTTGCGGTTCTCTTACATAGAACATACTCCACCTGTGTGCACCTTCCTCCACTCATATACATCACCCTATGATCCTCCTTCTTTTTAAAATAAGTGTTCCACACTGCCATTTACTTCCACATTCCTCTCTTTAAGGCCATACCTACACCATCTACCACTTCATCTAACTCGCTCCAGAATTTGTTCTTATTTTTTTGATATACAAAACAGTGGTTATAGAACATTTTATTGCTTTGCAACATGAAATTAAGACAGAGTTTTATCCAGCTGTATTTAGTGCAGCTTATAACATCCAAGTGAAAGATATAACACCAACATGTTGGACATACATAAATAAAGAAGAAAAACAGAATCACTGCATTTACTGCATAAACAAAAAATAAATATAACTTAATCAGGTGTAGATAATTACCTTTTACATGGCACACAACGTTATTTGACTTTTAAGTATTAACGAGTATGGTAATTTGAATTAACTCAGCAATAAAAGAGCTTTCCTGCAGCATTTGTATTGCTTTTTAATAGGCTGGTTGCAAAAAAACAATCCCTAACTCTCCTCAAGAAAGGTCACATGCAGTTACGATTGAGCTTTGCCAAAACACACTGTGAAGATTCTGAGACCACATGGACGAAGGTGTTATTGTTAGATGAGAACAAAATGTATTTATTTGGCCTCAATACAAACAATATGTCTGACAGAACTCAGAAGATCTTATTATCCAAATAACATAAATCCTACAGTAAAGCATGGATGTGGTAATATCCAGTTATGGTATATGGACAGGGACTGGAGAACCGCATTTAGGATAGAAGGACCAAATGGACAAAAATACTATCAAATTCTCTTGGAAAATCTGCTGCCCTCTGCCATAAAGTGGACAATGGGAAGAAAGTCTAACTTCCAACATGACAATGGCTCAAAGCAAACAGCAAAACTTGACCATACAGTGATTCAAGTTGAAAAAGGTGAACACACTTTCATGGCCCAGTCAGAGCCTAGACCTAAGCCGCAGTAGAAATCTGTGGAATGACTTGACCATTTCTGGACTGCAGTCTTCATCATCAAATTTATTAGAACTTGAGCAGGTCTGCAAAGAAGATGTGCAAAGTTAGTAGAGAAATTTCCCAACAGACTAAAGGTTGTTTTTAAAGCAAAAGATGTTTCAACAATTTTCTGACATGTTGGTGTTATATCTTTTATGTGGATGTTATAAGTTGTACTGAATATATACAGCTAGATAAAATCAAACTGTGTCTGTCTTCACTGCAAAGCAACAAAATGTAATTAAAAGGGTTTGAATGTTTTCTATACCTATTGTATATGTTCCTGCTGTATTTACACTATAGATCACATACAGTATCTCGTGAGTTCACCCCTCACATTTTAGCAACCATTTTAGTAATTTTTCAAGAAGTATAGTATAGACATAGAAATAAAACTTGGATATATTTTAGAGTACTCAATGTGCAGTTTGTATAGCAGTATAGATTTACTGTCCTCTTAAAATAACTCAACATACAGCTATTATAGTCAAAATATTTGGCAACAAAAGTGAGTAAACCCTAAGTCATAACAGCTGTACGTCATGTATTTTATATTAGAGCAGTTTTGTTGTTTGGTGCTTTGAGTAAGATTATCTCATACTGACCACTAGATGTTACTCCAGTAATCATGCTAGTTCTCACTCTCCAGTTTTCTGTATTGTTGAAAGATTTATGATCACACTCTTGATGTCACCCAAATGAGGATGGGTTCCCCTTTTGGGTCTGGTTCCTTTTAAGGTCTCTTACTCATTACATCTAAGGGAGTTTTCCTTGCCACAGTCGCCATGGCTGCTCATCAGGGATAAATACACACCGTTCACCTTGACTGTTGATTTCTGTAAAGCTGCTTTGAGACAATGTCTGTTGTGAAAAGCGCTATAGAAATAAACTTGACCTGACTTGACATGTTTAATATGCACCTCATGGAAAAAAATCTCTGAAAATGTGAGACTTTTTGCTCTACACAAAGATGGCCGATTATATTAGAAGATCAGTGATACCCTAAAACTAAGTTACAGTACAGTGGTCAGGGTCATACAGAGGTTTTCCAAGACAAGTTCTGCTCAGAACAGACCTCATAAGGGTTCATCAAAGAAGTCGAGTCCTCGTACTGTGTGTCAGGTGCAGAAGCTGCTTCAGGAGGGGAGGAAGCCTCTTCTGAAGCTGAAGACAACCTGTCCAAGAGCATGAATTACTGGAACCATGTCATATGGTCTGATGAGACTAAAATAACCTTGTTTGGCTCAGATGGTGTCCGTGGCACCCTGTTGAGTAGGACCAAGAAAATTGTGTCTTGCCTACAGTCAAGCATGATGATGGTAGCATCATGATCTGGGGCTGCATGAGTGCTGCTGATACTGGGGAGCTGCGATTTATTGAGGGAAACATGAATTCCAACATCCACTGTGAAAATGTGCTGATATATCATAATTTCTTCCTCAGGTTGTGTGTATATTTTTTGAGAGTGTGTGTGTGTGTGTGTGTGTGTGTGTGGGCATGTGTGTGCGTGTGTGTGTGTGTGTGTCTGTGTCAGTGTTCTGACATCATCATTTTGTTTCCAGTATGTGTTGGTGTGATCTCACAGAGGAAAGCTGTAGAATTCTGTCCTCAGTTCTCAGTTCAAACTCCTCCAGTCTGAGAGAACTGGACCTGAGTGGGAATAACCTGCAGGATTCAGGAGTGAAGCTGCTCTCTGCTGGACTGGAGAATCCACACTGTACACTGGAGATACTAAGGTCAGATCATCACTTACACACTGTAGATCCTGCATTTCTCATTCCACCACCACATCTCTTTGTCATCTTTTCTAATTCCAGATGTCACACCAAGTACCTTTCTAGCTGCCCCCCTTATCACTTCTGCAGTAGTTGCCCAATAATCCAGCACCTCTTTAGAACCACCGAGCCCCCTGTCTGAACTCTTCCCTGAATCTCATACTACAGTCTTCCTTCTTTAGTTTTCAACATCTTTCAGTTCTCAGTCCTTCAGTAATATGGCTGTTTTAGATTATTAAAATGTTGTGTGTCCTGAAGCACAATTTGAATAAAGCAGCAACAACTGCTATAGTGTCCCACAATTATAAATAACAAACACTGAACTAGACGTGTTACTATTTAGAATGTATTCTTGCTTTCTGATTTAATGATAATTTCTCCCCAGGAGGTGCGTGTGTGTGTGTGTGTGTGTGTGTGTCATGCAGCGAATGAACGGAGACGGAAGCCGGGGCACAGTTAGCTTTGATTCAATGATGAAAGAGAAACACGCAAACACACACGCGGCAGTCCTTATAAATCCAAAGAGAGATATCCGTGGAGGGGCAAGGTTCACAGAGTCCAGGAATTAACGCACAGGAATATCTTCTGGTAATCCGAGGTGCGCTTTGGGGAGAAAGAGCAGTCGTGGAGAGAGTGTAGAGTCCGAAAGGAATGGAAAGGAATGCATAGGGATACGCATATCAACAAAAAATAACGGACCCTGAATGATTGTAGGAGAAGGGTTTTTATAGGAGCTGGGAATAAGTAGTAGATGAGTTCCAGTTGTGTGATTAAGCTGGAAGCGGCAGAGATAGTGGCAGCATGACAGCTGCTGAAGGGGGCGTGACAGGTAGATCCCCCCCCCCCCCCCCCCCCCCCCCACCCCCCAAAAGGGCGGCACCTGAAGCCCCAAACCCACAAATGTCTGGTGGGCCAGGGCACTCAGATTCGCCGTCTATCCAGGGTCGAAGGGGGCGGGTTACAGAGTCCTGAGGTATAGAACATAGTTCCGAGGCAGAGCAACAGCCTCAGCGGCGATCGGTACCTGCCTTCGCCTCGCTTTTCGACGCAGATGGTTGAGAGCCCGTGTGCTATACTTTTCAAAGCAGATCGCTGTCCTATACACTGAATAAAGTATTATCTATCGTAATAAGTGTAAAGGAATAATTTTTAAATTTCTAAAAATCCTGAAGATGTCCATAGCTCTAACCCTAACCCTAACCCAAACCCTAACCCTAACCCTAACCCAAACCCAAACCCAAACCCTAACCCGCAAATGGGGTCCCGTCCATCTGCGTCAAAAAGCGAAGCGAAGGGTTTCCCGTCCCTATACGTCGAAAAGCGATGCAACATCCACAGCGTCGATATGTGACGATGTGGGGTGAGACTGTGTTGGTCTGGGCCATCTCCCGGGCTTGAGGGCGCATCCTGGGGTGTCTGAGGCGATATGGCACCTTTAGAGGCTCCTGAAGGTGAGACGCGAGAGGAGTTTGGGTCTGTGGTGTCTTTTTTAGGAAAACCTGGAACCGCAACATCAACCTCTAATGAGCCAGGCTGCGTGACATTGCCCTGAGAGGTACTCGGAGGGGAGACGTTGCCGTCAGAAGAGCTCGGAGGCGAGACGTCACCTTCAGGAGAGCTCGGAGGCGAGACGTCAGCCTGAAAGGAACTTGGGGATGAGACGTTGCCTTCAGATGGTCTAGTAGGTGTGATGGGCCATTGGAAAGGGTTTGGCGATGACATCCTGTTCGTGTCGCTCTCCGGTGGGTGTACACATTCCTTTTTCGTGACCAGACGGTGGTACACATTCCTTTTCATGGCCAGGCGGCGGTTTGAAGTCCCTGTTGTGGCCAGGCAATGGTACGACATGCTCAGCGGAAGTCTGGAACAGAGAGGCACGCTCAGTGGAGCTCTGGGTCAGAGTGATGTGCTCGGAGGAGCTCGGGAGTGCATGCTCAGTGAAGCGCTCAGAGGTGCACTGGATCGGAGAACTGCGCTCGGAGCTCGGAACTGCGCTCTTTATGTGCCTCATGACGAGCCTCTCGAAGCACTTCATCATGATGGGTGTGAGTGCAACAGGACGATAGTCATTGAGCCAGGAGACAGAAGACTTCTTCGGCACAGAAATGATGGTCGTCATCTTGAGGCACGTAGGAACAGTTGCGCTGCTCAGGGAGATGTTGAAGATGTCAGTGAAGACATCTGCTAGTTGTTCTGCACATTCCATGAGCACTCTGCCAGGAATGTTGTCAGGTTCAGCAGACTTCTGTGGGTTAACTCTGCATAGAGTTTTCCTCACTTCAGCTGTGGTTAGACAGAGCACCTGGTCAGTGGGAGGAGGGATGGTCTTCCTCACCACCACGTTGTTCTGCACCTCGAACCGGGCGTAGAAGTCGTTCAGCGCATCTGGAAGGGAGGCGTCACGGTCACAAGCAGGTGATGTGGTCTTGTAATTTGTGATCGCCTGGATGCCCTGCCACATGCGCCGGGTGTCTCCACTGTCCTGGAAGTGGCCATGGATTCTCTTGGCGTGTGCGCGCTTCGCCTCTCTGATAGCACGGGACAGTTTAGCCCTTGCTGTTTTTAAGGCCGTCTTGTCCCCTGATCTAAAGGCAGAGTCTCTTGTTTTTAGCAGCGCACGAACCTTGGCGGTCATCCATGGCTTCTGGTTGGAGCGTGTAGTGATGGTCTTGGAGATGGTCACATCATCAACGCGCTTGCCGATGTAACTGGTCACTGTTGATGTGTACTCCTCCAAGTTGATGAAATCGCCATTGGTTGCAGCTTTCCTGAACATGTCCCAGTCAGTGCATTCAAAACAGTCCTGGAGAGCAGACATGGATCCTGCTGGCCATGTTCTCACTTGTTTTTGAGCTGGTCTTCAAAGCCTGCTGAGTGGTCTGTATGCGGGGATCAGCATAACAGAGATGTGGTCTGAGTACCCGAGGTGGGGGCGGGGCTTCACCCAGTATGCACCCCGGATGTTTGTGTAAACAACATCCAGCGTGTTTTCTCCTCTGGTTGCAAAGTCCACATTCTGATAGAATTTGGGAAACACAGTCCTGAGATTTGCGTGATTAAAATCTCCGGCAACTATAAACAACCCGTCAGGGTGTGTGTTTTGAAGTTTGCTAATGGTCCCGTAGAGTACACTGAGCGCTTCCTTAGCATTAGCGCTAGGTGGTATGTAAACTCCGAGCACAATAGCGGTGGTTATTTTCCGTGGTAAATAAAAAGGTCTACACCTCACAACAATAAACTCCAACTGCGATGAGCAGTAGGTCGAAACAAGCACAGAGTTCTTACACTATTCCGGGTTGATGTAAACACACAGACCGCCGCCGCGAGTCTTACCGCACAGAGCTGCATTTGTGTAGGCACGAAACGCGGCTATCCCGTCCAGCTGGATGGTGGCGTCCGGAACTCTGTCGCTCAGCCACGTCTCAGTAAACACGAAAACGCAGCAGTGTCTGTACTCACGCCGAGTAGCTTTTTGGAGTCTGATGTAGTCTAATTTATTGTCAAGGGAGCAGACATTTGCCAGCAGTAGTGATGGTAGAGCGGGCTGGCTAGGGTTAGCTTTAGCGAATCCTCCCCTTGTATCAGCCGGTCTTGCCGTAATATACGGGATCACACAGTACCCACAGTGGTAATCCGATCATGTATTTTTCCTTCTTTGTTTTTTTTTTTTTTTTTTTTTTTTTTTTTACGGTCTGTTATTCTGTCATGCAGTAAATAAATGGAGGTGGAAGCCGGAGCACAGTTCGCTTTGATTTAATGATTAAAGAGAAACACACAAACACACACGCGGCAGTCCTTAGAAATCCAAGAGAGATATCTGTGGATCGGATATCTGTGGGGCGAGGTCCACATAGTACAGGAACGAAGGCACAGGAAGATAGGGGTAATTCTGGGTGTGCTTTGGGGAGAAAGGAAAGGAACGCATAGGGATACACACATCAACAAACAATAACCGACCCTAAGTGAGTGTAGGAGAGCGGTTTTTATAGAAGCCGGGAATGAGTAGTAGATGAGTCCCAGGTGTGCGTGATTAAGCCGGGAGCGGCAGAGATAGCGGCAGCATGACAGCCGCTAAAGGGGCCTGGCAGGTGTGTGTGTGTGTGTGTGTGTGTAATACAGTAAGCTGAACTATAATTGTAGTTCTATAATTGTTGATTTCTCTACAGGTTGGCACGCTGCAGTATTTCAGTTGAAGGTTGTGCTGCTCTGGTTTCAGCTCTGAGGTCAAACACCTCATCACACCTGAGAGAACTGAATCTGAACTACAATAAACCAGGAGAATCAGGAGTGAAGCTGCTCTCTGATCTACTGAAGGATCCACACTGTAAACTGGAGACACTACAGTGAGTTCCTGACATACACACATAAACACACACATTTTGAGGAATCTGATGATTGATTCTGATGAACATATGAACAAATTGAATCATTGTCATGATCATCCAAGATTTTGCTATTTTCTGCTCAATTTTTCTTCTTCTTCACAGTTATGAGCAGACACGCGCACACACACACACACACACACACACACACACACACACACACACACACACACACACATTGAGACTTATTTCTTGGTTTATCATCTTTTTTATATAGATTTCAGAGTTGATTTTGTATCCTTATAAATCTTTACAGTACACTCTCTGTATCTCTATTACACTCTACATCTCTATTACACTCTACACCTCTATTACACTCTACACCTCTATGACACTCTACACCTCTATTACACTATACACTTTACACCTCTATTACACTCTACATCTCTATTACATTCTACACCTCTATTACACTCTACATCTCTATTACACTCTACACCTCTATTACACTCTACATCTCTATTACACTTTACACTCTACATCTCTATTACACTCTACACCTCTATTACACTCTACACTTCTATTACACGTTGCATTAATATTACACTTTACACCTCTATTACACTCTACACCTCTATTACACTTTACATCCCTATTACACTCTACACCACTACTTCACTCTACACCTCTATTACACTCTACATCTCTATTACACTTTACACCTCTATTACACTCTACACCTCTATTACACTTTACATCCCTATTACACTCTACACCTCTATTACACTCTACACCTCTATTACACTCTACACCACTACTTCACTCTACACCTCTATTACACTCTACACCAGAGGCGATTTCTTTAAGACTGGGTTAGTGAAGCTCGGCTTCCCTTATAATGTCACAAAATTAATGGTCAAATATGTACTATTGTATTAACATTTTATTGACTAAAAATGCGTTAGAAAACGTTCATCTCAAAGACGAGTTGGTTGAGAATCAGTTACATATAGCAGGTCGGCTGACTCGATTTCCTTCTCCTACATTCCCGCAGCGTCACAGTGCATTTCTCTATTGAAGCCCAGCGTCCATTGGCTTCAATGGGGCTGCTTTGAACGGTTTTTTTCAGGGCTTCGAAACTAGACGCTCATTGGATGAACGCTACGATTATGTCCCACCCACGGACGCTCAGCGTCTCTGGGGGTGAATGGGGAGTGGGCTGGCCCGGACTCCGAGCTTCTGCGTGATGATTGGAGGGTCTGTAGAAAGACTGCATCTCCTTTTGACTGACAGCGATTCTGTACTATAAGGAATCACTGAAGCTCTTCGCGCTCAGTCCCATCGCGGATTTCTCAAGTTCAGTCGAAATAAAAACTGCTGCAACCGATTTCTTTGATATTTGTTTTAGATCGTTCATTCATTCATTCATTCATTCCTTCATTCATTCATATAACGTCAAGTCCTACACCCGAAACACAATGGGCCAAGGCCGTTTAAGCAGCCTAGCTCTGCTGGCCATTGAGAGGACACTGGTCAAGTCACTTGAAAAGACTCCTAGTTGGTACGACAGTGTCACAGACCATTTTCTTGAAAAGGAATGTAGGGCAGAATTTACTTTTAAATAAATAGACAATTTTATGATGTAGGCCGAAAATTAGCTTCCCCTCTCTGACAGACCAGTAGCCGCCACTGCTCTACACCTCTATTACACTCCACCTCTATTACACTCTACACCTCTATTACACTCTACATCTCTATTACACTCTACATTCCTATTACACTCTACACCTCTATTACACTCTACACCTCTATTACACTCTACACCTCTATTACACTCTACATCTCTATTACACTCTACATTCCTATTACACTCTACATCTCTTACCTCACCTATCATCTGTGAAAATCTAAATTTAATCTTATCCAATTGTTTGGTCTGTTTTTTTGGTTTGTTATTCTGCTCTTCCCTTCATTGTTTTGTTTGCCAGCTCTTGGATATTTTGGACTGTTTTAGGATTTGGTTTTCTCTCTCCCTGCATTGCCTTGTTTGCCTGTGTTTTAACCCTGGAGTGTTTAATGAACCGTGTTTTTTGCCTGTGCCTTATTAAAGCCTGTATTTTCCATACCCTTGTGACATTCTACATTTGAGTCTATACTCACCTAGTCAACCGCAAAAAAAAGAGACGCTCTGACATAAATAATCATTCGCTTCAGTGTCACTAATAATTCATTCAGAACAAGATGTGGAATCACACGTTGACAAAACTTATAGAGCATCAGCATGTCCTTTTCTTCCTGAACAGAGGAATGGGAAGATGATGTAAAAAGTGACAGCGTGTAATGTACAGTAGCATTTTTAACTACTTTGTTGATTCAGTTGCATGTGACAGAAAGGTGATGATCAGTGTGAAAAGCTCAGAGTTTTACCAAAACCTTCACAGTAATAAAGTCGCTCGTGTGCTATTTAAGGATGCAGGAAATGATTTAGTGTAATTAAAAGCTGATGTAGAGGAGAGTTAAAGTCACACAGACACATTGTAGTTACATTTACTTGCATGTAATTACATCTAAAATCACACTGCTTCCCCTCACCCCTTATACCCACCCAGACCATGAACCCTGTGCAGCCCCTCACCCACATCATGTTTTACATTAACACAATTACTATAATTGTTACATGGTACTTAAAAATATATAAATAAAATATGCACTATGATCTATAAAGACTGATAACTGAAACGGAAACTGATTGATGATGATAATGATTGTATTATATCATTAGTATAAGCATTAGCATTAGGTAAATAGTAGAAAAACTATTGTTTTACATCTAAAAGCTACACTCCTGTGGAGGAAAGTAAACACTGTTCTTTAAGACCCAAATTAAGCTAGCTATAAGTGTAAACACAAACAGCACGTGTTTTTCCTTAACTTTTTACTGCCATTTGAACATTTTCCCAACTGAAAAACAAACTGCACATAAACACAAGATATTGCCATCGGCACAAGTCAGTAAAGGCTGCTACTACTTCTGGTGAAAGTTTTACCCATTATCGTTTTTATAGGGCACAGCAGGAACATTATTATATCTTAGCAAAACTACTCAATTACTGTAATAGGAGTATTTGTAATTTGTTACTTTACTACACTGATCATTATTTTTCTCCCAGGCTGTGTGTTGATGTTTAGTGTGTTTGAGATTGTTTAAGTGTTTTTATATATCATTATATATATATATATATATATCATATATCAAAACTCAACCCCAGTAAAACAGAACTGCTGGTCATCCCAGGTGATTCATCTCAAGGTCAGGATCTCCAAATAACACTTTATGACTCTCCCCTTCAGCCACTGCTCATAATCTTGGTGTAACTATGGACAATTAACTGTCCTTCTTCCCACATGTTGCTAATGAGGCTCGTTCCTGTCGATTTCTTCTCTACAACATCCGAAGCATTTGACCATTTCTGTCCACACAGGCTGCCCAGGTGCTTGTTCAGTCTCTTGTTATTTTTAAGACTGGACTACTGCAGCTCTCTGCTGGCAGGTCTTCCCCTAAACGCTATTCGTCGGCTGCAAATAATCCAAAATGCAGCTGCACGACTTGTGTTCAATCAGCCAAAGTTCTCCCACACCACCCCACTGCTGCGCTTCCTTCACTGGCTTCCAGTAGCTGCTTTTGTATGTCGCTCTGGATAAGGTTGGCTGATAAATGCCGTAAATGTAAATGTCAATTTCTCTCCCAGGTTGTGTGGGTGTGATCTCACTGAGGAAAGCTGCAGAATTCTGTCCTCGGTTCTCACATTAAACTCCTCCAGTCTGAGAGAACTGGACCTGAGTGGGAATAAACTGCAGGATTCAGGAGTGAAGCTGCTCTCTGCTGGACTGGAGAATCCACACTGTAGACTGGAGATACTGAGGTCAGATCATCATGTACACACTGAGTTTATTTGATTGTCATATTATAGTAGAAACCTAATAAATGTAACATGTAGAACTATGCATTTGCTTTGTTTAAGCTGCTTTGTGAAAATGACCACTGTTGTTTACAGTCTGCACTGATTTTATACCTTGTGAGTGTTTAAGATGTCAGTGTTCTGATTTATCATCATTTGTCTCCCAGGGTGTGTGGGTGTGATTTCACAGAGGAAAGTTGTAGAATTCTGTCCTCAGTTCTCAGTTCAAACTTCTCCAATCTGAGAGAACTGGACCTGAGTGGGAATAACCTGCAGGATTCAGGAGTGAAGCTGCTCTCTGCTGGACTGGAGAATCCACACTGTACACTGGAGATACTGAGGTCAGATCATCACTTACACACTGTAGATCCTGTATTTCTGTCATATGGCTGTTTTAGATTAATAAAATGTTGTGTGTCCTGAAGCACAATTTAAATAAAGCAGCAACAACTGCTATAGTTTTCCACATTTATAAATTAAGTAAGTCTCCATACCCCCCTGTCCTCTAGATCTGCCACTTTCACACCAACTAACTGCATGTCTTCCCTCACCACATCCATGAACCTCCTCCTTGGTCTTCCGCTTTTCCTCCTTCCTGGTGGCTCCATCCTCTGCACATGTTCAAACCATCTCAATCTCGCCTCCCTCACCTTGTCACCAAAACGTCCTACATGCGCTGTCCCTCTAATTAACTCATTTTAAATATTGTCCATCCTCGTCACTCCCAATGAAAGTCTTAACATCTTCAGCTCTGCTATCTTCAGCTCCACCTCCTGTCTTTTACTCACTGCCACTGTCTCTAATCCATACAACATCCCAGGTCTCACCACAGACCTATAAACTTTCCCTTTCATTCTTGCAGATACCCTACTATCACAAATCACTCCTGTCACTCTTCTCCACCCACTCCACCCTGCCTGCACTCTTTTCTTCACTTCTCTAACACACTCTCTATTACTTTGCACTGTTGACCCCAGGTACCTGAACTCCACCACCTTCTCCACCTCTTCTCCCTGCAACCGCACCACGCCACTGCCCTCCCTCTCATTTACGCACATGTACTCTGTCTTACTCCTACTGACTTTCATTCCCCTTTGCTTCATCACGTACCTCCACCTCTCCAGGCTCTTCTTAACCTGCTCACTAGTCAAGTCGAGTCAAGTTTATTTCTATAGCGCTTTTCACAACAGACACTGTCTCAAAGCAGCTTTACAGAAATTAACAGTTAAGGTGAATGGTGTGTGTTTATCCCTGATGAGCAGCCGTGGTGACTGTGGCAAGGAAAAACCCCCTTAGATGTTATGAGAAAGAAACCCTGAGAGGAACCAGACTCAAAAGGGGAACCCATCCTCATTTGGGTGACATCAAGAGTTTGATCATAAATCTTTCAACAATACAGAACACTGGACAGTGAGATCTAACATACATACTAATATATACTAGAGTATAAGATTATAAGTAAATGTTCTTTCTACGGTCTTTGGTATAAAAGTAGGAGCTACTAAGCAACATTTGTGATCATCACAGATCCAGCAACAGCTTCTCCATGCCAGAGCCTTCAAACACTCCAGGAGGTCCAATGTCCCAGCTCCACACATGTAGTGGGATCCAATTGGCACTGGTACATCTCTAGATGGTTCAGGATGTTTGCGAGTTCGGCATCTAATTTTCAAAGTCCATAATCTTCATGAGGTGGGACGTGACTGGACACTGTCAGGTGTCCCCGAACACTGTCAGGAAGACTATTCCAAAGTTTAGGAGCTAAATGTGAAAATGCTCTACCGCCTTTAGTGGACTTTGCTATTCTAGGTACTACTAGAAGCCCAGAGTTTGGAGATCTCAGAGAGCATGACTGATTGTAGCGTGTTAAAAGACTGGAGGCTTTATAAGTGAGTAGCAGTAGTTTGTAGTCTATCCGAAACCTAACAGGAAGCCAATGTAGGCACGATAAGATCGGGGTTATGCGATCATATTTTCTTGACCTTGTAAGAACTCTTGCTGACGCATTCTGGACTAACTAAAGCTTGTTTATTAATGATGCAGGACATCCACCTAGTAATACATTACAGTAGTCTATTTTGGAGGTCATAAACGCATGGACGAGCTTCTCTGCATCGGATATAGACAACATATTTCAAGGTGAAAGAAGGCTGTTTTTGTAACTTGATATGATTTTTAAAAGATAATTTGCATCTAAAATAAGCAACGATTAGCAGCCAGGTCTTTTACTGTTGAACTAGTGGTTACAGAATATCCGTCTAAATGCAGGTTGAGATGCTGAAGCTTCTGTATACTAGTTTTTAGTCTTATCAGAATTTAAAAGTAGAAAGTTATGGGTCATCCAATCTCTTATTTCCTTAACACACTCAGTTATCCAAGTTAATTGAGCTGTATCACCTGGTTTAGATGAGATATATAGTTGGGTATCATCAGCATAACAAAGGAAGCTCATTCCATGCCTTCTAATAATATTTCCTAAGAGAAGCATGTATATTGTGAAGAGCAGGGGTCCTAGAACTGAACCTTGTGGCACACCATAGTTTACTAGCATTAGCCTGGATAGCTCTCAATTTAAATCTATAAAATGGTAACGATCGAACAGGTAGGATTTAAACCAGCCTAATGCCTGTCCCTGAATGCCGATGTAATTCTGCAAGCAACTTTCCTACTATCACCACAAATCACAATATCTTCCGCAAACATCATAGTCCAGGGAGACTCCTGTCTGACCTCGTCTGTCAACCTGTCCATTACCACTGCAAACAGGAAAGGGCTCAGGGCCGATCCTTAATGCAGTCCAACCTTCACCTTGAACCAGTTTGTCATTTTTACTGCACACTTCACTACTATCACACTGTCGTCATACATGTCCTGCACCACCCTCACATACTTCTCTGACACACCTGACTTCCTCATACAATACCACAACTCCTCTCTTGGCACCCTGTCATACGCTTTCTCTAAATCCACAAATCCACAATGCAATTCCTTCTGTCCTTCTCTATACTATAATAATGCATCTGTGGTGCTCTTCCTTGGCATGAAAACATACTGTTGCTCACAGATGGTCACCTCTTCTCTCAGCCTGGATTCCACTACTCTTTCCCATAACTTAATGGTGTGATTGATCAACTTAATTCCCCTGTAGTTACTGCAGGTCTGCACATCTCCCTTATGCTTAAAAATCGTTACCAGCACACTTCTTCTCCATTCCTCAGGAATCCTCTCACCTTCCAGAATCTTGTTAAACAATCTGGTTAAAAACTCCACTGCCATCTCTCCTAAACATCTCCACGCTTCTACCAGTATTTCATCTGGTCCAACTGACTTTCCACTCTTCGTCCTCTTAATCGCTGCTCTTACTTCCTCATTACCAATACTATCCACTTCCTGCTTCACTAACTCCACATCATCCAACCTTCTCTCTCTCTGATTTTCCTCATTCATCAGCTGCTCAAAAAACTCCCTCCATCTTCACAACACACTTTCCTCACCAGTCAACACATTTCCATCTCCATCCTTTATTGCTTTTACTTGCAACACATCCTTCCCAGCTCGGTCCCTCTGCCTGGCCAATCGGTGCAAATCCTTTTCTCCTTCCTTAGTGTCCAACCTCTCATACAGCTCCTCATATGCCTTTTCCTTGGCTTTCGCCACATCCCTCTCAACCTGCTGCCGCATCTTCTTGTACTCCTGCCTACTTTTCTCATCACTCTCTCTATCCCACTTCTGTTTTGTTAACCTCTTTCTCCTTATGCTCTCCTGCACTTCCTCATTCCACCACCATGTCTCTGTCTTCCTTTCTATTTTCAGATGTCACACCACGTACTTTTCTAGCTGCCTCCCCCATCACTCCTGCAGGAGTTTCCCAATTATCCAGCACCACCACCACCGAGCCCCTGTCTGACCTCCTCCCTGAATCTCACACTACACTCTTCCTCCTTCAGTTTCCACCATTTTATTCTTCTTTCAGTCCTTACTCTCCTGCTCTTCTTCTTTGCCTCCAAAACCATCCTATAGACCACCATCCGATGCTGTCTAGCTACACTGTCCCCTGCCAACACCTTACAGTCACCAATCTCCTTCAGGTTGCATCTCCTACATAGAACATAATCCACCTGTGTGCACCTTCTTCACTCTTAAAGGTCACCCTATGATCCTCCTTCTTATTAAAATACGTGTTCACCACTGCCATTTCCGTCCTTTAAGCAAAATCTACCACCATCTGCCCTTCCACATTCCTCTCCTTTAGGCCATACCTACCGATAACCTCCTCATCACCTCTGTTCCCTTCACTAACATATCCATTAAAGTCTGCACCAATCACCAATCGTTCCTTCCTAGGTACACCATCTACCACTTCTAATTTACTCCAAAATCCTTCCTTCTCCTCCATCTCACAGCCGACTTGTTGGAGCATAGGCAATGATGACATTTATCATCATCCCTTCATCATCATCATTTATCAACTTCCAGCTTCACGTTCATCATCCTATCAGAAACTCTCTTCACCTCCACTACAATCTTAATGTACTCTTCCTTCAGAATCACCCCTACACCATTTCTCTTTCCATGCACACCATGATAGAACAGGTTGAATCCACCTCCAATGTTTCTGGCCTACTCCCTTTCCACTTAGTCTTCTGAACACACAACATATCTACCTTTCTCCTCTCCATCATATCAGCTATCTCTCTCCCTTTACCAGTCATAGTGCCAACATTTAAAGTACCAACCCTAACCTCTACTCTCCTACACTGCACCCTTCCCTGCCGTCTCTGTAGACGTCTTGCTCCTCTCCTTTTCCTCCTTCGGCCAAGAGTAGCCTAATTTCCACCGGTACCCTGTCGGCTAACAATATCTGTGGTGGTCATTCTTAACCCAGGCCTCGACCGATCCGGTATGAAATTCTTATTCGTGACCTGCATATTCGATTTGGCACATGTTTTACCCTGGATGCCCTTCCTAACGCAACCCTCCCTATTTATCCAGGCTTGGGACCAGCGCTAAGAGTGCACTGGCATGTGCCTCCTTAATGGCTGGGTTAAATTAAGTAAGTTCTATAAGATTTATAAATGTTGCTCTCTCTACAGGTCGGAAAGCTGCAGTATTACAGGTGAAGGTTGTGCTGCTTTGGTTTCAGCTCTGAGGTCAAACACTTCATCACACCTGAGAGAACTGCATCTGAACTACAATAAACCAGAAGTATCAGGAGTGAAGCTGCTCTCTGATCTACTAAAGGATCCACACTGTAAACTGGAGGCACTACAGTGAGTTACTGACATACACACATAAACACACACATTTTGAGAAATCTGATGATTGATTCTGATGATCATATGACCAAATCGAATCATTCTCAAGTCAGGAAGATTTAGCTATTTTCTGCTCCTTTTCTCCTTCTTTACAGTTATGAGCAGTGAGGTTCCTGATTTGATCCGAGTCTCATACAGTGGATGATGAGGATAAACTCTTACAATCAAATACTCATGAAAACAGCTATGAGAGCTGAAACTTCCCTTCCTAAACTGTTGAGAGCTGCAGTTGGTCTTCTTCTTCATCTTTTGTCTGCTCCCATTACAGGTCGCCACAGCGGATCATTTGTTTCCATACTCCCCTGTCCCCTACATCTACCTCTTTCACACCAACTACCTGCATGTCTTTCCTTACCACTTCCATAAACCCCCTTCCTGGGGGCTCCATCCTCAGCATTTTCCTACCTACAGGTCTCACCACAGTCCTATAAACTTTCCCTTTCACTCTTGCAGATACTCTTCTATCACAAACCACTTCTGCTATCACTCTTTTCCACCCACTTCACCCTGCCTGCACTCTTTTCTTCATTTCTCGAACACACTCTCCATTACTTTGCACTGTAGACAGCAGGTACTTAAACTCATCCACCTTCTCCACCTCTTCTCCCTGCAACCGCAACACTTCACTGCCCTCCCTCTCATTTACACACACGTACTCTATTGCATGTTCTGGCTAGTGTCCTTTAGATTTAATTTCCTATGTATTCCTTTTAACTTTAAACATTTGCAGTTCACTCAAAGGACAAGCACCATGGTTTGCACCTCTATTGTGGGTTTTTTTTGTACCACAGTGTCATACCCCCACACCAATGATACAAAACAGCATAATTCCTGACCTCTCTAGCTGACTTCAAAGCAGCATTCAAATGATAACACAAGCCAGTCTCTATACCTGACCCAGTACACAGTACACATACACACACACCACCCCAGAAGACACAAAGCCAGATAACCCCTTGGCTTCTCAGGTTGACTTCACAGTGAACCTCAAACCATAAACCAATCCACTCTCAAAACTTGGCCCCAGTACGTCTGAGTGTGAACCCCCCACCCCCCACTCACCCGTATACACACACACACACACAGACACACAGACACACACACAGACACACACACACACACACACACACACACACACACACACACACACACACACACACACACACACACACACACACACACACACACCACAAGGGAGCATTATTTTTTATTATTTAAATAATAAATAATGTGTTCCAAATTCAATGACATATACATGTCTTGTATGTATTTTCTACTTTAAATAAACCAAGTGTTTTACTCTGCCTCAACAATAGTTACACTGTAAAGGTTTATTAATGTATCCCTGCTTTAATGTTGTCTTTTTGTTTAAGGCTTTATGTCGAAGTTGATATAAAAATTATCTGCTCTTTACTTTCCTAACAGGGGTGCATTTTATATACAAGAATATAACATTGTGTTAACACAAGTTATACCTTAAATACTTATGTTCCAGTATATTAATGTATCTCTGCTTTAATGCTGTATTTTCTTTTCATGCTTAATATCATAATGATCTTCAAATGATCTGCTCTTCATTTTCCAAAAAAGGGTGCATTTTATATGATCATGAAGTCTACCATACTGTCTTAATACACGTTGGATAAAACTTTATGTTATCCAAAGCAAGCATAAACAGGTAATACCCCACAAACGCACAAACAAAGAAAGTTTCTCCCTCCAAAAGTTCATGCCTGGCATTGGACATTCCACCAAAGATGGGTGTGGCTTGGGGCCTTTAAAATGTCCTGAACCCCACCAATCGTCACTCAGAACCTCTTCTCCGAGACAGGACTCAAACCCTTTGAGGTAGATCTTCTGGCAAACTTTACCTTCAAGAACATCTTCTACTCTGATCTTCAGGAGAACCTGGAAGAACTTATAAATTCCTTCTTGTTGTGTATGCTGACAGAAGAATAATATGCAGCAGAACGGTTGAGTTGTGTTAACTTACATGGTCTTTACTCAGAACTGCCATTACTAATACAGCACAACATAAGTCACCACTAGAGGGCAGGCTTATCACAAAATGCTGATACCAATAGTACATATATTAAACTCCTAATGGACTCTTCAAGAATTTCCTTTCTCTACTGAATCTGGACTGTTTTTCAGCAACAAAATATCTAATGCAAGTAACTATTTTACCAGTCAGTCTAAATGCTAGATAAAGCCTGAGCCTCTTATTTCAAGGTGAATTTGATTTTCTTGATGATTCTCATTTAGGCTGTGGTTATTTTGAAGTTAAGCTTTTCATTCCTTTTCCTTCTTTCTCTATCTTTCTTCTGTTTACCTTCTCTTCCTCATTTTACCCATTCTTAACTTTTGTTTATTTTATCTTTATTTTTATTATTTCTCTTTCTTTTTGTATGTTTGTGTAGTTAGTTCTACGTTGTGTTTGTCTCATTTATTAAATGCTGTATTTGTAATAAGTGATTGTCTCTAGGTGCCGCAATAGCCCTAAGTCTTTGCAATATTTCGATCTCATGTACATGCTATTATTTGTACTGTATAAAGTAAAGTGTGGTTGCGTCTTTCTTGGCCAGAGAGATACCTTTTGTATAAAATACAAATCACAATATTATTCACAAACATCATAGTCCACAGAGACTCCCGTCTGACCTCGTCCTTCTAACTGTACATCAACACTGCAAACAGGTAAGGGCTCAGAGACGATCATTGATGCAGTCCAACCTTCACCAGTCGCTTGTTGCTACTGCACACTTCACTGCTGAAGTCACACTGTCTTTATACATGTCCTGCACCACCCTCAAATACTTCTCTTCAACACTAGACTTTCTCATATAATACCACAACTCCTCTCTCCACCCTGTCGTACGCTTTCTCTAAATCCAAAAACACACAATGCAACTCCTTCTATACTTCTCTATCAACATTCTCTCAGCCGAGCTTCTACTATTCTTTCCCATAACTTGGGTTGACTGATCAACATTATTCCCCTGTAGTTACTGCAGGTCTGCACATCTCCCTAATTCTTAAAAATCTGTACCAGCACACTCCTCCTCCATTCCTCAGGCATCTTCTCACCTTCCAAAATCCTGATAAACAATCTTGTTAAAAACTCCACTGCCATTTCACCTAAACATCTCCACGCTTCTACCAGTATGTCATTGGGTCCAACTGACTTTCCACTCTTCATCCTCTTAATTGCTGCTCCTACTTACTCTTTACTAATCCTATCCACTTCCTGCTTCACATCTCCACATCATTCAACCTCTCATTTTTCTCATTCATCAGCTGCTCAAAATACTTCCTCCACCTTCTTAACACAGTCTCCTCACTAGTCATCACATTTCCATTTCCATCCTTAATTGCTCTAACTTGCAGCACATCCTTCCCAGCTTGGTTTCTCTGCCTGGCCAATCGGTACAAATCCTTGTTTCCTCAAAGTCCACCTTTTCATACAGCTCATCATATGCCTTTTCCTTAGCTTTTGCCTCATCCCCCTTCACCTACTGCCACATCTCCTTGTACTGCTGCCTACTTTTCTCATATTTCTGTTAATCCCAATCCTATTTCTCCAACCTCTTTCTCCTTATGCCCTCCTGCACTTTCTCATTCCATTACGTTCTTTTTCTCTTCCTCTTTTCAGATCTCTTCACCACCACTGAGCCCATGTCTGACCTCTTCCCTGAACCTCACAATACAGTCTTCCTCCTTCAGTTTTCACCATCTTTTTTTTTTTTTTAGTTTTCACTCTCCTCCTCCTCTTTTTTCACCTCCAGGTCCATCCTTCAGACCACCATCTGATGATGTCTAGCCCTATTCTCCCTTTCTTCTTTAGATCATGCCAAAGCTATATCATGGCATCAATACTAGCCAGAGACTGTCGGGTATGGGCTCAGGGTATAAGGAGTACCTCTGTTGTCTAAGTGTTTAGCAATTACAATAAATGTATGCATTTATAATAAAGTCATGAAACATTTATAAGAAATTGTGTGTTAGCAGTTCACTTTTAAGGCCTTTAAAGAGCACAGAGCTTTGCAGAATGTCTGTAGTTATCTAATACTCGTCCTCAAGTTGGTAGGTGGTAGCTCAGTGGTTAAGGCATTGGGCTTTGGATCAGCTTTGGATCAGAAGATCACAGGTTCAAATCCCACCACCACCAAGTTGCCACTGCTGGGCCCTTGAGCAAAGTCCTAAAAAGTCCTAAAAAAAACCCTCCCTGCTCAGTTGTAAGTCGCTCTGGGTAAGGGCGTCTGCCAAATGCCGCAAATGTAAATGTAAATGTCAAGTTACGATGGTTCGACTATAGTGATATGACAAAATTAAAAAAATATTAAAAATTTGTTGCAACAGGCACAGGCATCTGTGTATGATCTACAATGTATGATATGTTGGACATGCAGCTGGGTTGAGTGTATCTGTCCTCTTTGAGATGCCACACTCTCGCTAGCGCTCGACGGAGTAAAGTTGTCTCAGTGTGTGTTTCTTTCTGTTTCAAACAGTTTCAAACAGCAATTTTAATGGTTAAAGTGTGTTTTCCAGATGCCCAAGTATGTCTATTGCTGGTAGTAAAAAAAAGAAGAGAAAAGTTTAGAGAAGAAAATGAAAATTATAAATCAGCATGAAGCAGGAAAGACACAATGAATCACAGCACCATCTTCGACTTAAAATATTTTAGACTTACGATGGGGTCATTGTAACGTATCTCCATCGTAAGTAGGGACTACCTGTATATAACCATTTGTATGTATTGTAGTGAAATATGAAAAACATAATCCAGTGAAGTTGGTAATAAACCCAATGGGCCGTGTGTGGCCCACGGGCTGTAGTTTGTCCATGTCTGGTCTAAACTCACCCTTATGCTGCTAACCCCCTCTCTCTCTCTCACTCTGTACATGCCCCGGTCGACTCTGGCTCGGCAGGCAACTTCATCTCCCAGGCCTGCCTCAACTGCCTACAGAGAGAGAGGTGCTCCCAGGACTTAGATATTCAGACCATCCAGGGTCCACTGGGGAAGGGCTGGGTGAAGTTCTCTGCCCTGTTGATCACCCTACAGGTGGGACTATTCCATCGTTAGAGAATCCGGTTCATGGTTCTTGACAGCTCCACCGTTAGTGTGATCTTAGGGAGGCCCTGGCTGCAACAACACTCTCCATGATGCTCCTGGGACCCCTGCAACATCCTGCAATGGAGTCCTCACTGCCACCCAACATGCCTCACCCAGCTCCTGCTACGGCTCCCCCAGGTCACTGTAGGAGCAACCAGAGTAGAGGAGGCAACAACAAAGACCCAGGGCAAGATCCCACAGGAATACCATGCTTTCAAGGATGTCTTCTGTGCCCAGGCGGCCACGCGTCTCCCCCCGCACCGGCCCTGGGATTGTTGCATCGACCTGCTGTTTCATCGCAGCATCCTCCTCGCCGGCCGCTTCGAGCTTCTTCTTTGTGGGGTTAAAGGACGGAGGTCGAGCCGGGGGTCTTCCAGGTGTTCATGAACAAAGTGCTCCGGCCCTGCCTCCAGAAGTTCGTCATGGTTCACATCGATGACATCCTCATCTACTCCCGGTACCTGGAGGAATTCCACAGCGAAATGCGTGATGTCCTGGGGGCACTTTGTTCACACAAACTGTACCTGAACCTCTTGAAGTGTGAGTTCCATCGCTAGGAGGTCCACTTTCTGGGGTACGTGATTAGTGCGCAGGCCATCCAGATGGATGAGGGAAAATCGAAGGCGGTGAGGGACTGGCCCGTCCTGGGTACTATCAAGAAGCTCCAACGCTTCCTGTGCTTTTCAAACTTTAACCGTCAGTTCATTCAGGGTTACAGCAGAATTACGGCTCACCTCGCTCCTCAGGGGAAAGGCCCGCAACCTGAAATGGACCGCAGGGGCCCAGGGGGCCTTTGATTAGCTCAGGTGGCGTTTCTGTCATGCTCCTGTTCTGTGTCACCCTGATCTTTAGAGACCCTTTGTGGTCGAGGTCGACACCTCGACAACTGGTGTCGGTGCAACCCTCTTTCAACTATCTGGGGGCCCTTTCCCATCTCATCCCTGTGCCTACTTCTCCCACAAGCTCTCACAGGCCGAGCAAACCTATGACATTGGTAACAGGGAAATCCTCGCCATCAAGATGGCCCTGGATGGCACTGGCTAGAGGGCTAGAGCAGAGCACCCTTCTATGGTAACCACCGACCACAAAAACCTCCAGTACCTGCGAGAGGCTTGGAAACTGAATCTCAGACAGGCCTGCTGGGCCCTGTTCATCACCAGGTTCAAGTTCCAGGTCACCTACCGAACCGGAGCCCTTAACGGGAAGGCAGACGCACTCTTCCAGGTGCTGGATCCAGCGCTGCTGGCGGAGTTTTACGCCTTACATCTGCTTCACCCAGCGCCCCGGGCTCGGAGTCGGCCTCGTCGCAGGGTCCGGGCATCCGGTGCCGCCCCTGAGGGAGGGGCTCCCTGCTTTTTCTCTTCTTCCTCTTCAGTACAGTAGCTAAACTAACTACAAACCAGGGCTCTGAAAATTGTGTTCCATCACAGTTTAGTAGTGAGGACTTTATGAATTTCTTCACTGAAAAAATTAATAACATTAGAAAAACAATTGTGGCAGTTCAACCTCTGACACCATCTCCTGAGACAGTGTTACCTTAAACTCCACAACTCCACTGTTTTACATGTATAGGACAGGAAGAGCTGTATAATGTTATTGCCAAAGCTAAATCGACAACATGTCAGTTAGATCCAATTCCTACTAAATTACTGAAGGAAGTGTTATATACAACTGGTAAACCTCTTCTGAATATTATTAACTCTTCACTATCGTTAGGACACGTCCCTAAATCCCTCAAGTGAGCAGTTATTAAGCCCCTCATTAAAAAACCTAATCTGGATCCAAACACGCTATCGAATTACAGACCAATTTCAAATCTCCCATTTATGTCTAAAATTTTAGATTGTCGCTGCCCAGTTATGTTCCTACCTGCAAAAGAACAATATCTTTGAAGAGTTTCAGTCAGGTTTTAGGCCTATCATAGCACAGAAACTGCTCTAGTTAAAATCACTAATAACCTGTTTTTAGCTTCAGACCAAGGCTTCATCTCGCTGTTGGTTCTACTAGATCTTAGTGCTGCATTCGACACTATTGACCATGATTTCCTTCTACATTGGTTACAAAATTACATCGGCATTCAGGGACAGGTATTAAGCTGGTTTAAATCCTACCTATCCGATCGTTACCATTTTGTAGATTTAAATAGAGAGCTATCCAGGTTAATGCAAGTAAATTATGGCGTGCCGCAAGGTTCAGTTTTAGGACCTCTGCTCTTCACAATATACATGCTTCTGTTAGGAAATATTATTAGAAGGCATGAAATTAGCTTTCATTGTTATGCTGATGATACTCAGCTATATATCTCATCTAAACCAGGCGATACAGCTCTATTAACTCGGATCATTGAGTGTATTAAGGAAATAAGAGATTGGATGACCCATAACTTTCTACTTTTAAATTCCGATAGGACTGAGATTTTGCTCATCGCCCCAAAAACTAGTATACAAAAGCTCCAGCATCTCAACCTGCATTTAGACGGATGTTCTGTAAACACTAGTTCAACGGTAAAAGACCTGGGTGTTATTTTAGACAGCGACTTGTCTTTCAAAAATCATATAAATCAAGTTACAAAAACAGCCTTCTTTCACCTTAGAAATATTTCTAAGTTAAGAAACCTGTTGTCTATATCCGATTCAGAGAAGCTCATCCATGCGTTTATGACCTCCAAAATAGACTACTGTAATGCATTACTAGGTGGATGTCCTGCGTCGTTAATAAACAAGCTTCAGTTAGTCCAGAATGCAGCAGCCAGAGTTCTTACAAGGTCAAGAAAATATGATCACATAACCCCGATCTTATCGTCCCTACATTGGCTTCCTGTTAAGTTTCGAATAGACTACAAACTATTACTTCTCACTTATAAAGCACTAAATAGTTTGGCTCCCATGTATCTATCCAGTCTTTTAACACGCTTCAATCCGTCACGCTCCCTAAGATCTTAAAACTCTGGGCTTCTAGTAGTTTCTAGAATAGCAAAGTCCACTAAAGGCGGAAGATCATTTTCACATTTAGCTCCTAAACTCTGGAATAGTCTTCCTGACAGTGTTCGGGGTTCAGACACACTCTCCCAGTTTAAGTGCAGATTAAAAACATATATTTTTAGCAAAGCCTACACATAACACACATCACATATCATAACCTTGTGATCCAGAACATCTAATCACACGCACATTATCAACTTGCTGTTAATATCATGAACAGCAGCTACGCTAATTTCTCTCCCCTGCTTCTCTTTCTCTCCCCATCCTGAGACACCCTGAGGTTTGGCCAGCTCCAGTCACCTCCCACCATCTTGATGATTACGGACCTTTGAAGAAGTAAATGCCAAACTCGCAAACATCCCGAACCATCTAGAGACGTACTAGTGCCATTTGGATCCCGCTACATGTGTGGAGTTTGACATTGGACCTCCTGGAGTGTTTAAAGGCTCTGGCATGGAGAAGCTGATGCTGGATCTGTGATGATCACAAATGTTGAGCTTATAAAACTAGGAGCTACTAACCATATAAACTGTATAAGAATGCAGAAAGAACATCACTTATAATCTTATACTCCAGTACTCATGTTAGTTCTCACTCTCACGTGTTCTGTATTGTTGAAAGATTTATGATCAAACTCTGGATGTTACCCAAATGAGGATGGGTTCCCCTTTTGAGTCTGGTTCCTCTCAAGGTTTCTTCCTCATAACATCTAAGGGAGTTTTTCCTTGCCACAGTCGCCACGGCTGCTCATCAGGGACAAATTTACACCAGTCACCTTAATTGTTGATTTGTGTAAAGCTGCTTTGAAACAATGTCTGTTGTGAAAAGCGCTATACAAATAAACTTGACTTGACTTGACTTGACTCCACTTGTTTCCTGTATTAATGGCACCTGTTTGAAATCGTTATCAGTATAAAAGACACCTGTCCACAACCTCAAACAGTCAGATTCCAAACTCTACTATGGCCTAAACCAAAGAGCTGTCAGAGGACACCAGAAACAAAACTGTAGACCTGCACCAGGCTGGGAAGACTGAATCTGCAATAGGTAAGCAGCTTGGTGTGAAGAAATCAACTGTGTGTGCAATTATTAGAAAATGGAAGACATACAAGACCACTGATATTCTCCCTCGATCTGGTGCTCCACGCAAGATCTCACCCCGGTTGGACCTAGTGAATAACCTGCAGAGAGCTGGGACCAAAGTAACAAAGGCTAAAATCATTAACACACTATGCCGCCAGGGACTCAAATGCAGTGCCACACGTGTCCCCCTGCTTAAGCCAGTACATGTCCGGGCCTGTCTAAACTTTGCTAGAGAGCATTTGGATGATCCAAAAGACGATTGGGAGAATGTCATATGGTCAGATGGAACCAAAATAGAACTTTTTGGTAAAAACTCAACTTGTCATGTTTGGAGGAGAAAAAATGTTGAGTTGCATGCATGAACACCATACCTACTGTGAAGCATGGGGGTTTAAACATCATGCTTTGGGGCTGTTTGTCTGCCAAGGGACCATGACAACTGATCTGTGTAAAGGAAAGAATGAATTGGGCTATTTATCATAAGATTTTGAGTGAAAACCTCCTTCCATCAGCAAGAGCATTGAAGATGAAACGTGGCCAGGTCTTTCAGCATGACAATAATCCCAAACACACCGCCCGGGCAATGAAGGAGTGGCTTCGTAAGAAGCATTTCAAGGTCTTGGAGTCTTCAAATCTCAAACCCATCTCAAATCTCAATCTGTGTTGCCCAGCAACAGCCCCAAAACATCACTGCTCTAGAGGAGATCTGCATGGAGAAATGGGCCAAACTACCAGCAACAGTGTGTAAAAACCTTGTGGAGACTCACAGAAAATGTTTGATCACTGTCATTGCCAAAAAGGCCATATAAAAAGTATTGAGATGAACTTTTGTTATTGACCAAATACTTATTTTCCACCATAATTTGCAAATAAATTTTTTAAAAATCAGACAATGTGATTTTTGGGATTTCTTTTTCTCATTTTGTTTCTTATAGTTGAAGTGTACCTATGATGAAAATTACAGACAGCTCTTATCTTTTTAAGTGGGAGAACTTTCACAATTGGTGGCTGACTAAATACTTTTCTGCCCCACTGTAAATCATGTCTGTGTATAGTTTTTTTTAAGATATCAGTGTTTTGATCATTTCTCTTTGATATTTCATTATTCTTTGTCTGTGTGTGTGTGTGTATGTCTTTGTCTATGTGTGAGTTTGAGTGTGTGTCTGTGTGTGTGTGTTGTGATATTTCGTAATCAGTGCTGAATAGTTTCCTGAAAAATTATACTAACCTAAAAGTACTATTACTTTTAAAAAAATGTAGTGTATTAGAGTAAAATTATCTGCTCTAAATTCTACTCAAATTACGAGTAAAAATTCACCTTTTAAAAGAACTCAAGAGCAGTTTGTAGTTTTATGCTGTAAATGTTATTCCACTTTATACCCTGCAAAATAAAAAGTGTAACAACCAATAATCAGGTAACATTTTTAGCAACCGTGCTGTAGGTCTTCACTTATTATCTTCATCCCATGATTCTTTGCGTGATCTGTGGCTAGAACTTCTGTTACGACATAAACAATAATTCGCTTCAGTGTCACTAATCATTCATTCAGAACAAGATGTGGAATCACACGCTGACAGAACTTATAGAGCACAACATCAGTATGTCCTTCTCTTCCTGAACAGAGGAATGGGAGGATGATGTAAAAGTGACAGCGTGTAACGTACAGTAGCATTTTTAGCTACTTTGTTGATTCAGTTGCATGTGACAGAAAGGTGATGATCAGTGTGAAAAGCTCAGAGTTTTACCAAAACCTTCACAGTAATAAAGTCGCTCGTGTGCTATTTAAGGATGCAGGAAATGATTTAGTGTAATTAAAAGCTGATGTAGAGGAGAGTTAAAGTCACACAGACACATTGTAGTTACTTTTACCTGCATGTAATTACATGTAAAATCACACTGCTTCCCCTCACCCCTTATACCCACCCAGACCATTAACCCTGTGCAGCCCCTCACCCACATCACACCTCAGTGACAAGTGTTTTACATCAACACAATTACTATCATTGTACCTCATTTTAAATATAATAAATAAAATATGCACAGGGTCATTAGACTCCTAATATAAAGTAAAATTAATTAATGATGATTGTATTATATTATTAGCATTAGCATTAGGCTAATATTAGAAGCAATAACTAGTGTTTTACATCTAAAATCTACAATCCTGTGGAGGAAAGTAAATAAAGAGTAAGAAAGACTATAATTTTCTCTATAAACACAGTTCTTTAAGACACAAATGAAGCTTCATCTGGTTATAAGTGTGAACACAAACAGCACGTGTTTATCCTGAGCTTTTTACTGCATTTTAACATTTTCCCACCTGAAAAAAAAACCGCACATAAACACAACATATTGGCGTCGGCGTAAGTCAGTAAAAGCTGCTTCTACTTCTGGTGGAAGTTTTACCCATAATGGTTTTTACAGCAGTGCAGCAGGAAACAGGGGATAAAGTAGTGACGGCAGGTTGAGGGAAAATGTAGTCAAGTAAAAGTAAATGTTCACTGATTTTAAACTGCTTAATAAATTACAATTTCTGGGAAAAAACTACTCAATTACAGTAACCAGAGAATTTGTGATTTATAACTTTACTCCACTGGTCATCATTTCTCTCCCTGTGTGTGTGTGTGTGTGTGTGTGTGTGTGTGTGTGTGTGTGTGTGTGTGTGTGTGTGTGTCTGTGTCTGTGTTTGTGTCTGTGTTCTGATTTTTCATCATTTCTCTCCCAGTATGTGTTGGTGTAATCTCACAGAGGAAAGCTGTAGAATTCTGTCCTCAGTATTCAGTTCAAACTCCTCCAGTCTGAGAGAACTGGACCTGAGTAAGAATAAACTGCAGGATTCAGGAGTGAAGCTGCTCTCTGCTGGACTGGAGAATCCACACTGTACACTGGAGATACTGAGGTCAGATCATCACTTACACACTGTAGATCCTGCATTTCTGTCATATGGCTGTTTTAGATGAATAAAATGTTGTGTGTCCTGAAGCACAATTTAAATAAAGCAGCAACAACTGCTATAGTTTTTCATATTTATAGAACCTGACAAAGATCAGTGGGGTGGACCAACCTGCAGCGTCACAGATGTCCTCGAGTGGCATTCCAGCAGACCAGGCTGTAGAGGCCGCCACACTCCGGGTGGAGTGAGCTCGAACCCTGAATAGTGCGGGGAGGCCAGAGGACTCGTGAGCCGACACAATCGCATCCACTACCCATCTGCTCAACGTCTGCTTATTGGCCGGGAAACCTTTCCTGTTAGGGCCAGCAGACAAGCAGCTGCTCCGACTTCATCCACGGACTCGTCCTGCAGAGTTAAGTGTCTGGTGCTCACACCAGACGCAGTTGGTGTTGTCACTCCTGATCGTGGGCTGTAAATGGAGGAGGGCAGAATGCCTGTAACACGACAGGACATGAGGGAGCCGAAGGCACCTTAGGTACGTACCCAGGTTTCGGATAGAGAAACGCTCTGGTCATGCCAGGGGCAAACTTCAGGCAAGACGGGGCCACGGACAGAGCCTGCAGATCCCCGACCCTCTTCAGGGAGGAAATCGCCAAGAGGAAGGTGGTCTTAATAGACAGAAACCTAAGGGCCACATTGGCTAATGGCTTGAAGGGGCTTGTAAATGGCCCTCAAAGACAGGAGCCTGTCCTGAGACCACAAGAGGCCCGTTTGCACCGCTCACGCAAGCTTGTTCAAGGGGCGAGATCGGAGACCCCCCTGGTGGTTAATGTAAGAGACCACCACAGTATTGTCCTTGTGGACCAACACATGGCGATCTATTAGGTCCAGAAGGAAGTGTTTCAACCCCAAAAACACTGCCATCATCTCCAGGCAATTTATGTGCCACAAAAGATGTGGGCCACTCCACAGACCCTGGGCAGACCCTGGGCCGTTAGCGTCACACAACGAAACATAGTCCCCAACACTGGGCCACGGGACAGAAATGTCCGGTCTTTCCAGACATCCAAGGCTCAAAAGGCACGCCGCGGGACCTTGATAGTACGATTCAGGCTTCCCCTGGGGGAGAACCCCCTGCCCCGGAGCCACCACTGGAGGGGCCTCATGTGCATGAGCCTGAGCAAAACTATGCTGGACACTGCCTGACAGTGAGTGGATGGCATACTGCACTCTCCCGACGGCAGGGAGGATGACCTCGACCCAACCAGGCGAAAACCGTGCCTGCATCCTGGCCGCGTCCCACACTACACCCAAAAAGGTGGTTCTCTGTGCTGGAGAAAGCACGCTTTTGCTGGCATTTAGCAGAAACCCAAGCACCTTTATGCAGTCCAGGATCTGGACACCTCTGTGTGCAGATTGGGAAAAAATAGAAGGCCCCGGCACCGAGGAAGTGACATAGGACGCAGAAAACGCTCATCCAGCTCACTGGGTGCACGCTGCTTCTGCTGCTTCACCGGCCAAGCTAGATCCAGCTTAGCTACGGCTCGCGTCATGACCTCGAGGAGTTCCTCATACAGCACAGGCTGTGAGGAATCCATGGGCTCGCTAGCATCTATCTGCTCACCTTCCTTGGAAGGAGAGGCATGTAATGCCACGCTGCTCACACCAGGAGAAGAAGCAGCCATCAGGCCTGCTTCTCAGAGAGAGCAGGAGCTCGATTCAGCAGACGAAGCTGAAGCGGACTCATCCGACTCCAACCCTGCCGCTAAATCGGCCTGTGAGCCCCGCGAGCGCCGGCGGCACTTTGCCTCAGCGAGAGCGGGACCGGAGCCGCGAGGGGGAGAGCTCTTCTCTCGCTCGCTCTCTGGGAGCATAGTGTGCGCATAGCCATGCGGCTACAATGCAAGCAATCGACTCCCTCGAGAGCCGATTGTGCATACTCCACTACCAGGCAAACAACCCACCGATCATGCGAATTCTTACCGGTAAAGAAAACGTGGCCCATAGCATTTCGACGCAGCTCGAGTTCCTGAAGGAGAACTTGGATTTACTTTTTCCGAGATGACAGCTTTCTTGTCCCAGCAGTTGGTATCTTCCACTTTCACAACATCATTCTTTAATAACACTTTCAGCATTTTTTGTCTCTTTTAGAGAGCTTTCTGTTACTACCTTACAGTTCAACCAGCATCATTCTTATTATTCATTAATGGTTTTGCAGGAGATGCACCATGTTCAAGAGGTGTTTGCTCGATAGCTCACAAGCACTAAATATTGATCTAATCTGATGCTTTCTTGAACAATTGCTTCACAATATGCACCCATTTTTCTGTTTTTCATGGGACTGAGCATAATGGGGAATTAAAGTCATTTGTTTGAAATCATTCTCTTCAGTTGTAGCATGTTATCACGCACCACTACCAGCGGAATGCCATACCTGGCAAATATTGACTTCATATGCTGAATTACACATGTACATGAGGAGTTAAAAAGCAGAGTGATTTCTGGATAACTAGAAAAATAATCCACTACCAACAAGTTCTCCTTTCCATGGAAATGAAACAGATCAGTTCCCACTTTCTGCCATGGATACTGAAGTAGGTCTGGTGTGATCATAAGTTCTCTTGCTTTCTTGTTTAGATGTTTTAGACACACTTAACAAAAACTGACCATTTTCTCAATCTCAGAATGATGTCATCATAATTATTGATGATTATTTGTGGTAGAGAGAGTGTACATTTTATTTTTATGTAAAAAGTTACACAGAGGCCACTTTAAGTGGTTTATTTTTCTGTGTACATTTGAAGATTTAAATATCAAATCTATAATGAGGAAAAACAAGATTATTAAAATAATGAAAATGTATTCTTGGTTGTGTATCTGCATATGTAATAGCAAAAGTACATTCAATGTCAACATAAATATATTTAATTGAAATTGTAGCTACTGTGATATTAATGACCCTGCACACTTTTTTACATTTCCATGTTTGTACATGTACTTTGAACTGCTCTTTACCCACTGCACTGATTCTTATACTCTGTGTGTGTGTGTGTGTGTGTGTGTGTGTGTGTGTGTGTGTGTGTGTGTGTGTGTGTGTGTTCATTTCTAGTTAGTCTTCAGTGGACCAAGCCATTTTATATGGAAGTGAAAGAAAAACCTTTTCTGAGATTTCTGATTTCCCCATCCCCCATGCAATTCCTCTTCTGTGGACCAAATCATTTTTGTGGAAGTGAAAGTAAAAACGCCATTTTATAAAGAAAGGACTTAAAACAGTTCCAGGAGTAAAACACAGTAAGTATGTAAATTTAAAGCTTGAAGATGTAAATGTTATGAATCTACACTGGATGAAGAACAGTTCAGGTGATTTTTCCTGAAGTTGGATCTTCCATAGTTTACTGTACACTGTAAAACCTGATAAGTGAGTATGTGGAACAAATTTCGCTTAAATGACTTAACTTACAACATCTTTAAGTGTGACAATTAATGCAATGCTATACATATTTATATTTAAGTTTATATACTTAAATAAAAATATGTGATCCAAAAATATATACTGTACAGTGCCAGTCAAACTTTTAAACACCTTTTTTCTTTATTTTATTATTTTTATTTTATTAGTGTTAACATTGTACATTAACAAACATTGAAATCCAAACTATAAAAGAACATGTATGGAATTATGTAGTAAACAAAAACAAGTTAAACAACCCAGGATATTTTTTTAATATTTTAGATTATAAAAAGTAACTAAATGCAGCTTTGATGACAGCTTGGCACACTTTTGGCATTCTCTCAGTCAGTCTAATCCAAAATGGTTTTCCAACAATCTTTCCAACAAAGCTGTAATCGAAGCAAATTGTAGTTACTTAAACAATAAAAATAAAACATAATCCAAGTTATTTTAAAATGTTTTTATTTAATAAATAGCTCTTTACATGTTTAACAGTTTTGATTCTTCAGTATTAATGTACAATGTTAAAAATAACAAAGATAAAGATAAACACTGAATGAGAAGGTTTGTCCAAACTTTTGACGGGTACTGTATATGATACATAAAAGTCGGAAGAGGCTAATTGTGACCTACCCCCACATACCTTGAACTGTAATTCTGAAAATGTTCACATAAATGCATTTTTATCTTTAAACATGTAATTAAAAAAAAAAAAAAATCTGACCTGAAGGGGTGGGTTAAAAAGAACTGATTAGTTTACCTGGAATGACCAATGAATTCAAACAGCATTATGTAATTAGTCTAACAGAACTTTTAGTCTTTTAGTTTAGCAATGGAAGGAGCTTCTTCTTCTTTTGGCTTCTCCCATTAGGGGTTGCCACAGCGGATCATCCGTCTCCATTCCCCCCTGTCCTCTTTTAAACCAACAACCTGCATGTTTTTCCTCACCACATCCATAAACCTCCTCCTAGGTCTTCCTCTCTTCCTCCTTCCTTCCAGGCGGCTCGATCCTCAGCATTCTTCTACCGATATAATCCATGTCCCTCCTCTGCACATGTCCAAACCATCTCAATCTCACCCCCCTCACCTTGAATCCAAAACGTCCTACACGCGCTGTCCCTTGTCCATCCTCATCATTCCCAACGAACATCTTCAGCTCTGCTACCTCCAGCTTCACCTCCTGTCTTTTACTCAATGCCACTGTCTCTAAACCATACAAAATCTCAGGTCTCACCACAGTCCTATAAATTTCCCTTTCACACTCGCAGATACCCTTCTATCACAAATCACTCCTGCTATCACTCTTCTCCACCCACTCCACACTGCCTGCTCTCTTTTCTTCACTTCTCTAACACACTCTCCATTACTTTGCACTGTTGACCCCAGGTACCTGAACTGCTAGACCTTCTCCACCTCTTCTCCCTGCAACTGCTCCACTCCACTGCCCTCCCTCTCATTCACACACATGTACTCTGTCTTCCTCCTAGTGACTTTCATTCCCCTTCTCTCCAGCAAAGAAAGTAGCTGAATTAACAATTACTTCATGCCTGTGTTACATATGCTGATGGATGAGAGTCATGTCTCTTTCTGCTACAGCCTTCTTGAGCTGGTCCACCATCTCAAGCCTCTTGGTTTCCAAAATGTCCTTATTCTGTCCACAGGGATAATTAAGAAGGAAATTGATTCTACTTACTAATTATTTCAAGAAGGATAAGCATTAGACCAATGAAGATTCAACCTGAAGGAGATTGGAGACTGTAAGGTGTTGGCAGGGAACAGTGTAGCTAGACAGCATCGGATGGTGGTCTGTAGGATGGTTTTGGAGGTGAAGAAGAAGAAGAAGAAGAGGAGAGTGAGGACTGAAAGATAAATAAAATGGTGGAAACTTAAGAAGGATGAATGTAGTGTGAGATTCAGGGAAGAGGTCAGACAGGGGCTTGGTGGTGGTGAGTCTGTGAATCTGTGAGTGCAAAGTAAAGCCCAAGGAGCCGGCCGACCTAGGGGTCATCCTCTCCAACAAACGGGACGTGGTGCACAGGCCCTGAATCTCAGACTTAACCTTAGGAGGACAGTGTACACCTCATTGCATGGCGCCCGGCCCTCTTCACCACGACCAGAAGGTCAGGCTAATGACCCTGTCACAGGATGTGCTTTAGGGCACAGCCACCGCCAACGTGTGTCTCCCTCCATCTTCACCCAGCCTCAACGACTAGAGGGCATTGCTCCAGCTGCTCTGGACGGGACAGAGAACAGCCTCGAGAGCAAGGCTCTGCCAGATGTGTCTTGGTGGGTCCTGCGCAAATAGGCAGGGGCTACTTAATTCAATTTGGGTCCTCTCCTTCCCACTTTAATGTGGTGTGTCCCACTCTGGTGGGACCCGAGCAGACACTGGTCTTGGAACAGAAAGTGCTCACTCTCCTAATGAAAGAGGCCATAAAGTTGGCTTCTCCCTTAGTTAGAGTGTCCGGCTTTTACCCCCAGTACTTTATGGTTGTGAAGAAGAAAGGGGGGTAGCGTCCGATCCTAGATCTGCGCTCCTTGAAATGCTTACTCATGAGGCTCAGATTCAGGATGCTCACTCTCAGGCAGATCATGTCTCAGATCAAGTCTGAGGACTGGTTTGTCATGATAGCTCTAAAGGACGCATTCTTCCACAGAGCCATTCTTCCTGCTCACAGTAGGTTCCTGATGTTTGACCATCATTAGTCGGCTGCAAATATTTGTGGTTTGCAGGTGTCAACAATCTTGTTCCATTCAGTTCTGTTTCTTGCTGCTGTTCTCATTTCGTCAACTGATGGTGGTATCTCACTGTTGAGCAATTTTCCTATGTACTGCGGGTAGAGAAGCTTTGGTTTACCACGCTTACCTCGCCCGTGTCTTTCAAATGATTGATAGAGAATGTACTTGTTGATCAGCTCGAACTCTGGTTTGCACAGACAATGCCCGACATATCTAAGTTGCCTCCGTTGTATCTGGAGGTCTAACGGGTCAATAACAATCGTGTGGTATATCACTGCATTTGAGCAATTGTCCAAGCGCTTGATGTTGAGCATTACTCTGAAGCAGTTGGAGGCAAAAGTGTTGAGGCTTTGTTTGAGCTTCTCTGTTATAATCCAGTTTTCGCAACCATACAGAAGTACTGATAAGCATGCTGCTTGGAAAATGTTTGTTTTGAGATGAATGGGAAGGTTCTTTGAGCTAAAATTATTCTTCATTTTCCAGAAGGATGCCCACGCTAGGGCCTTTCTTGTGCTGATGTCGGTTTCGCTCGACTTGACCATTGATCCCATATATTCGAAGTTGTTGACCCACTCAATCCTTGGCTACATAGCTTTAAGTTTTTACTCTTATCCTGGTTAGTGAATGCTTCTGTTTTCTTCATGTTTACCATGAGCCCAACCTGTTCTGCTTGTTTGGCAGTTTCATTGAGTTGGGATTGAGCTCTTTCTAGGTTACCTTCCAGTAGTGCGAGATCGTCTGCAAAATCAAGGTCGAAAATTGCTGTTGCTGGTTCTCGTTGACATTGGCATGGTTAAGTGACAAAGCGGTTTTGACCTTTGTTGATGAGTATCTCCTTGTAGGACTCCGGTCGTTATGTCTAATTTGTCTCTTAGTTCTCCTTTGTCTAGGACTGCACTTTTGGAGTTGTTGTATATGGTCTTGTGTTGACCAACTTGATTGGGATTCATAATGACGCAGGATCTCGAACATTTTCCTTCTATCTATTGAGTCAAATAAACTCAGGTTTGTAACATATATAACCTTTGTTCCCTGAGGGAATGAGATGCTGCATCTCCAATTCACACTCCCTGCATCCCTGCCATGCTTGCCTTCTCATTTTTCAGAAGCTAGCGTCGGCACAACTGCATGCACATTTTGTAGCTTCCTGGTCATGACGTCACCCTGCCGGTGACACCACGCCTTGCCGTTGGCCGGATTTCACACGTGATTCAGAGCGTGAGCATTGTGACACAGCGTCTTGTTCCCTCAGGGAACTAAGGTTACATAAGTAACCTAGAGACAGTGAGAGAAGGTGAGATTGTGGAATACTGTCCATGATCGAGTCTGTAATGTCTCAGCCATGTTTTTAAGGCTCTAGCAAATTCACACAATTTGCATTTCCATAGTATGTGGCAATCACTAAAACATATGGGAAAAACCTGGTTTCAAGACATTTTAACTTTTGTGTATCAATTCAATTTATTGAAAAAGACCGAAACAACGTAAGCTGTTTTTCTTCTTTTTCTCTTTTCTTTTCTTTTTTTCTTCACAATTTCCACCTCACACATATGAAGTGCAATGGCTGAAGGCACCAAAGTTAGCCTCAAAATGTTCTCACAACTGCCCTGTACAATCCGATTAGTTAACCTTACTTGAAAAAAGCATGCAAACCGGTTGCAATTAAAATAATAAGTACAGTGAAAGGTCATTAGTGTCCTAGTAACTAATGCTTACAAAGTAGAAAATACTTATAGCCAAGCTACTGTAACTTAGAGAAACCAGTACATAGTACTTGGCAATTTGCTTAATGTGTACTATTGGGTAATACTCAGAAATACCAGTAAAGTATGCTAACTTGCATGATGTAAACTTTACTGTTGTGTGTATTCCAAATAACACAATTATGAAAGTTAGGCTAACTGAAGTACAAATGTCCTGTATATGAGATTTTCTAGTTTTATTTACTTTAAGAGCAGTCAGATATACTTCATAAAAGCATGCAAGCTGCACTATAATATATCCCCTTTAATGCAACAGTAAATAAAGGCCTAGTTTTAAATTATAACATTCATTAAAACATTAAATTTGGTAATAAATAATTAGACATGTAGTGAAAGTCTACTTTGTAGGGAATGTCTATATCTAAAACATGAACAAATATCTGCCGACTCACCATAATTTATACCTATACAGTGGCGTATTGGTATAAAGTAAAAATACACAACACACAATCCCAATACTTTTATAAAAGGTTTATTTCTCAACCCTTTAATTCACACCATAGCTTTAAAACATTTGCATCTGTTAAAACAGTCAGGAATGTGGCCTGTAACAAAAGTAAAAATAAAAACTTTTGTTTTAAAGAAGTGCCATAATCACTTAGCAGACAATAGCAACTGGCACTGCTCTCATACACATAAGCAACGTAGTGCCAATTAATAGCCATAACCATCACTCAGTCAATCAAATGCACTTTTGGTGATGCTTTTAACCGAACCCATTCGTCACCTTTCACCTGCAGTTGCAAAGTGCTGTGTGTGCAGCAGGATTGCAAGAACAATTGTTAAATATAAATTATACTAACAAAATTGTCTGAGCATAAGGCATTTAAAAACCTCTATGTATCTGCAGGGAGTGTTTTTTGCTTTCAACACAATAATAGCAAAAACAAAAAATAATTTTATAGTAATGCAATAATGACCTAAAGTTTAACGTGTTTCTCATGGCCCTTGGGTATTCAAGGTAGAGAGCATAAGACAGACCAAACAAAAGGCAAAATGCTTGTAGTAAGCTTGTGAGATTGTCCATCACAATACCTCCTTCCAGAATGATGGCAGTTGAAAGTGGGTTTAAGTGAAGATGACTTGAAAACACAGGGGCATCTTCGCTGATAAGAGTCAGCAAGCCAACACTCACACACAACACTCACAAACAGTGGAATCGTTTTACACAAACCTGCATTTTCCTGCATCAACACATGGGCCATGGATCATTTTAACTGTACATAAAAATATTCCTGCTGCTCTTCCACACCTGTCAGTTAGCTGGATTGAACCCAGTTCATTCTTGCTGTGAGCGACCAGAACTACCCAATGCACCACTGTGCTCCCTTCTAGTACTGAACTCACAGGGACACATTCCATATTCTTATTTTTCTGTAACTGCGTAAGAACTTACAAAGGCAGTGTTGTAGAAGTTACTCGGATCGTCACCAAGTAGTATTGGGAGACCTCTGAGAACAAGGGGACGTAGTGCTGTCACATCTGGCTTCTAATGGAAAGAACAAAGTAAGTTCAGAATAATACAGTATTCAATGTTACAATATGAACACAAAAGTGTACATGAAAAGAGTTTTAGTTCTATCTAAATGTTTGTTTGTTTTTTTAGTAGAGAGAGGTCATCTACAAATCTAGTACACAGTTTATCAGGGACAAAGAAACTAGTTGCACTACTGCAATTTGCCATTTCTTAAAATACAGTATTTATGCTCGTTTAACCAAAAATGACATTAAGAACACTTTAGAAGACTTACGCCTGAATCAACCTGCTGAACAATTTCAGCAATTTTTTTCTCCAACTCTTCCTTTCTTAGACTTAGATATGGACGAAGCGTGGTATGAAGCAGTACAACGCATCAAAAAAATATTTTTCTAGATTTGTGGTGGCAATCCTGTTGAACTCTGTGTGGCGCGAGGGGTGCGGATGGTGGAGGGAGAGAGAGCCGAAGGGCTCGTCACACCCAAGCTCAACTTTATATACTAACCAAGTTGACTACGCCACCTGGGAGGGTTATACCCAGGAAATAGAAGTAAACCCCAGAGTTTATTAGGTCACACAAGTTCGATTCCCTTATTATTGAGTGTAGGCAGGAAACGTGGGCATCGTATAAAACAATACAAAGTTTATTGAAAACTTAGCTTTAAAATATAAAACAGAAAATGAAAATGTTCTCGCTGGTGAATATGGTCCGGTGACAATTACACAAATAACAAAAAATAAACAATCGGACACAAAATATTAAACAATAAATTTACACAACTTCCAAATGAACAAAACATAAAATCATTGCATACAGGGCTGGAGTTACCCACCGGAGTGATCAGCACTAATTATCAAAAAGCACACACACACACACACACACACACCTCACCGTGAACTCAAAACACTCACTCATACACGTCAAAAATGTCATACAGCAAATGTAGAAATAGTACCACCAAAGACCTTTCACCCGTGGGACCCCAGCTCCTGAAAGAAACCAAAAGCAAAATAAATCTCAGACAGAAGGGAAGGAAACAGCGAATTAAGGTCACAATTCCACCGTAATATGATGGATAGTCACCAAGCACAATATGATTCACCATATACACCGCTTAACAAAAACCAATGAAGAACTTGATTAAAAGTTTGAGGGAAGCAAAACCCAAAAGGAGCGGCCACGTCGTCCTCAAGCCAGCCCCGATACTTGCACGTTGCTCGACCCCACAGTAGACCAGACAATACCGGTTAAAACAAATCCCAAAAGCCAAATGGCAGCAGCAGAATTCCCCTTTTAAATAGTTGTAAGCCGAGGTTGTTCACTCGGCGTGCAGCGAGAAAAAAGTCGAATCGCAGCAATAATCACCCCGGACGAAAAAGAAGAGAAGGAGAGAAGGAGGATCCTATAATACAAACAATGATACAAGATATAAATGACACAAGTAATTGCACAACTACATGCTGTAATTCCCCTAACAAACCAAAGCAACTTACCAAACGCGGATAGATAAGTTCCTGAGAATCAATTCACCGCTCAGGATATGCAGCCTTCAAATAACCTGCTGTTAAACTGAAGTTCAAGGACTGCACATTACTCACGCCACCTGACACGCGTTAAAGCTAAACAACTTCCTCATACCCGCAGGGAGGGCAATAAACAGATCCAAAGCAGCATCCAACAGGGACACACACTGAAAAGACAGGCTAAGGATACACAAATGAGCCATTAGTGCAATGAGCAAAGAAAAACGTATTAGCCAACGCTACATACTAGCAGCACATACCTGAAATGTCTTTAGCAACCGCAAAAGGGAAGGATCCGGGCGTGACACATGCCAGGCTCAAACCAACCCGCTCTAAAGAGTGCCTGCTCGCTACTGATTGGTGGTCAGGAGTGTCAATCACCACCTGAACCTCATTTATTCTGTCACATCTGCATATACCTGCAATGCACAGCAAATACACAAACATGTGACTAGACTGGCATTTATTATTGGTGTAAACAAAAAATTGTGTGTGTCAGTTCTTACTTGTCTTTCTAAAAAAAGGGCAGGCCGCGCTCCTTTAGGGTTTTCACTACAGGTTCGGTCTCCACAATCTCCCGTCTCCGCAGTGGGAAGGTCTGATCCATCTTTGAAGCAATAGCAGTTCCACTGGGTTTCTGTTTTTTCATTTCTTCAAACAGGAGCTTTATTTCAGCCTCTAGTCCATCTTCATTCTGGCCCTCAGGTGGGTTAGGTAAGTAATTCACCTCATTCCTTTTTGGTCTTTTGAGGCCTTTTTTATGCCATTCGCAGGGCGCACTTTATCCCCGTGTTTATTGCAACCTATGCACATCCAGCTTTTCTCAGTTTAGTGCTATAGTTTCCCATTTTGTACATCAAGCTGTTTTTCCAGCCAGAGCACCCATCTGGTGAGCCTGGTTCCCTCAGACAGGGATGTTTTTTTATGAGTGCTTATGCCACAGAACGAAATCATTCTTCATTTGGATAGGCATCAAATTTGTAGATCTCCTCAGCAAGTTTCTCCAAAATACCATGCTTCATGTCTTTTGGCACATTTAGGTAAGTACGGTCTCGTAAAAACAAAAGATTTGCCTGTCTCAGTCGGAATTCCACATCAACTGGGAAATTTGGAATGTCAAAAAATTCTGGCCATCGCCCTTGTCTTGTGGATGAGCTTGGTGTCAACAGAAACTCTGAATCATCTGAGGAGACTTCAGATAGACTGGGGGTAGAGGTAGGTATCAGTGTCAGTGTCACCAATGGTATGACCATAAGTTCTTCAACTGTTTCTGGTCTCCCATCTAGTGAGACTTTATGTATATCCTGTAGTACATTTTTAGTGTTTATTTGATATGTATAATACCCTCCAAACTTTTGGATTTGAAATCGGTCTCTTGTGTCCCCTGGAAATGCAAGTGAAAATGTTGAGGCACCGCATGTTTCAAGCGTTTCAGGATGAGTTAACGTTAACCTTCTGTGGATCTCTCTCAGTTTACATCATACAAAAAGTCATTTTTCCCTGCTATGTTTAAAAAAAAATCAGCGTAGTGGTCGGCAGAAAAAAAGGCAGGAAAAAAAGATTAAGTATTAACACCATGTTAGCCTAGCGCTATCTTAGCGACCGCATTAGCGGTGTTAGCTTAGTAATAGTTTAATACATTTCTAAGAGAATAAAACTCACCAAGACGGTTGGAAGGTCATCAGCTACTCAAAATCGTCCACTCTTACAGTCACTGCGCAGCACACCACACAGAAGAGAAGTCTATCTCTTCTCCCTCTTTCGGAAGAGTGCTCAACTTGTGCAGTGTTTGTCAGCTAAGTTACAGTGGAACCCGGGTATGTCAATGTCCTAGGGGGTCGCCAAAAAGCATGGAGGTAACCGATGATCGAGATAAACAAAAATCAAAATGGCGGCAGTATATTAACGTGCTTGAAATTTCTTTATGTACATGATGTGCATTAATAAATGAGAATGTGCATGCACGTGTGACAGAATGAATGAGGTACAAGTGGTGATTGGTGATTGACACTCCTGACCACCAATCAGTAGCGAGCAGGCACTATTTAGAGTGGGTTGGTTTGAGCCTGGCATGCGTCACGTCTGTATTCTCCCCTTTTGTGGTTGCTATAGTGATTTCAGGTATGTGCTGTTAGTATGTAGCATTGGCTAATTAGTTTTTCTTTGCTCGTTGCACTAATGTCTCATTTGTGTATCCTTAGCCTGTCTTTTCAGTGTGTGTCCCTGTTGAATGCTGTTTTGGATCTGTTTACTGCCCTCCTTGCAGGTATGAGGAAGTTGTTTAGTAATGTTTAGCTTTAATTGTGTGATTAGCGTGTGATGAGAGTCAGGTGTGTATGGTTAGTGCGACGGAGAGAAGCTCCTTGCGGGCGGGGTGTGCACAAGAGAAGAATCGGGGCATTCCCCGAAGCCCAGAGGTTTGACAGCCACTGAAGGGGGCATTGCAGGGGGATCCCTAACAGACATATAGTAACAGGTTCAAGGTACGTCATTTGAACAGAGATCCAAACTGGACATTTTCAAGACTGTATAAGGCGAAGTCGAAGTTTGCAATTTTACTTTACATTTTATTAGATAAAAGAATTCAATTAGATTTAAGTTAAATTAAAGCTTTAAATCAGTGAATTATGTTTACCTTTTTCTTTTATTAAGATGTGCTGTTAAGTTTTACATGGTGTATGGAAGCAGGGCAGCATGCGGGCTTGGGAATGTGCTGATATCGGGCACAAGCGGCTCGCGGCTCCGCATAGGAGACAGGAGGAGGCGGCGCTAATGGCGGCTTTGAGCCGGATGGTAGTGTGAGAGCAGCGGGGAATCAGGAGGAGGACACCGGGCGCGCTGAGGGGAAGGAGGCTACATTTCTTTCCTGAGGACGGAAAAATGTGGAGAAGTAAAAAGAAGCGCTTTGGCTGAAGGAAGAACATTACAGCCATAAACACAAAGGAAAGAAACGAGATGAAGGAGCAGTTTGGAGTTTAGGAATCAGTTCTGCATCACAGTGAACACAGTCTCCATATTCAGGGTGCAGGGGGGGGCAGAGTGGAGCGCATGCACATTACGTGTTAGTGATGAACCTGCAGTTTATGAGTGTTTGGGGTATAAATGGACTTCTGTTTAGTCTTCATCAATATATTAATGATTGTTTATGGATTCATTTCTGATCGAATGCTGGTTTTTACACTGTTAGGGGAGAGGTCTTGCCTTTTTCCCCCTTTTTCATGATGAAATAATATTACATATTTTTTTTATCTTGTTCCTAATCTAATGATGATTATTATTATTATCATCATTATTATTATAAGAATTACTATTTTGACTGACCAGTTTTCTCTCTCTCTCTCTCTCTCTCTCTCTCTCTCTCTCTCTCTCTCTCTCTTGATTAGTGACATTAAGCTACTGAGCAACACGTCTAACCCCAAGTTGTCCCTGTAGCTGGATAAAGTATGAAGGTTAAAGAATGGGATCAGTGTTAATAAGAACATCATCAGATTTTAACTCCAGTTTCATTATTCAGTGTTGCTGCAGAACAGTAATAATGATGCAGTGGTTGTGTGTGTTTAGTCTGATTCAGGGTAAGAGATCAGACTCACCTGAACCCAGCTGTGTGTCCATGAAGAGTGAACAGTCAATGGATCGTCCAATATACTTTAAAGACACAGACTGTACTACTGATCTGAGGTGAGGACAGTTGAATGTATGAGTGCAGTGTTTTATCACTCACACTCTCACATAATCAAACATCTGTGTAATATGTGTGTATTCACTGCTTTGTGTTTGTAGTTATGAATATGATTTATAGTCTTTATTCTACTTTTAACAAGTGTTTTATTTGTTCACAGACTGCAGAAGAAGAAATCAAATATCACTGAGAAGAATCATTTAGAGGCCATATTCAAGGTGTGTGTGTGTGTGTGTGTATGTGTGAGTGTATTCCACTCTCACTGCAAAAATCCTGAGCAGCAGTAAGAGAGGACACAAGTGTGTTCTGTTTCCCCGTTGGTATCAACATCTTTTTCCTTCTGCTTTTCTCATTCTGGATGTCAGTATTAAACTCACATTTTACATTGTAGTGTTTGATATAAGTAGTGTATTTTTCTGCTTCTGTTTTAAATCAGGATCTTCTTCTTCCTCTTTTAGCTTCTCCCATTAAGGTTTGCCAGAGCAGATCATCCGTCTCCATACCCCCCTGTCCTCTACATCTGCCTCTTTTACCCCAACCACCTGAATGTCTTCCCTCACCACATCCATAAACCTCCTCCTTGGCCTTCTTTTTCTCCTCCATCCTGGTGTCTCCATCCTCAGCATTCTCCTACTGATATACCCCATGTCCCTCCTCTGCATATGTCCAAACCATCTCAATCACACATCCCTTACCTTGTCTCCAAAACGTCCTACATGCGCCGTCCCTCTAATAATCTAATTTTTAATGCTGTCCATCCTTATCACTCCCAACGAAAACCTCAACATCTTTAGTTCTTCTACCTCCAGCTCCACATACTGTATTTTACTCAATGCCACTGTCTCTAAATGTGTTATCTGTCTGTTCAAAATCAGGATCTGGAGCACAAAGTCATCAGTCTGATACAGAATGAACTGAAGAGATATAAGAAGCTCCTGAGTCCAGATTACCCAGCATGCTCTGAGAGGGAGGTGGAGGATGAGAAGGATCAGAGCAGTGTCAGAGAGGGAGTGCTGAAGATCACACTGCACTTCCTGAAGAACATGAAGCACACAGATCTCGCTAACACACTGCAGAACAGTAAGAGCTCATGGGGTTCTAACATCACTTTATCTTCAGAGGAAGGAAACTGCTGTACATTTATTAAACACATCTCATCATAATGATGTGCTTTTATCAACACAATATAATAACACATCAGTACTGACATTCCATATGATATACAGCTATGAAAATATCAGTAGCTCACAGAGATGATCAGAGAGTTTACATTTTATTCTTCTTTTTATCAGAACTCGTCTCTGTGCACCAGCAAAACAAACTCAAATCCAAACTGAGAGAGAAATGTCAAAGAATTACTGAAGGAATCTCACAGCATGGAAGCTCAGCACTTCTGAATGAGATCTACACAGACCTCTACATCACAGAGGGTTGGAGTGTAGACGTCAATAATGAACATGAGGTGAGACAGATTGAGACAGTGTCCAGGAGACCAGCAGCACAGGAGACAGCCATCAAATGTAATGATCTCTTTAAAGACAAGTCCATCAGAAGTGTGCTGACTAAAGGAGTTGCTGGAATTGGAAAAACAGTCTCTGTGCAGAAGTTCATTCTGGACTGGGCTGAAGGAAAAGCAAATCAGGACGTCACCTTCATGTTTCCACTTCCCTTTAGAGAGCTGAATCTGATGAAGCAGAAACATCTCAGTCTGATGGATCTTCTTCATCACTTTTTCCCAGAAATAAAAGGATTACAATTAATAGACTGTGAGAGGAATAAAGTGGTGTTGATCTTTGATGGTCTGGATGAGTGTCGTCTTCCTTTAAATTTCCAGAACGATGAGAGATTGTGTGATGTGACAGAAGCAGCCTCAGTGGATGTGCTGCTGACGAACCTCATCAAGGGGAATCTGCTTCCCTCTGCTCTCCTCTGGATCACCTCTCGACCTGGAGCAGCCAATCAGATCCCTCCTGAGAGTGTAGACAAAGTAACAGAGGTACGAGGGTTCAGTGATCCTCTGAAAGAGGAGTTCTTCAGGAAGAGGATCAGTGATCAGAGACTGGCCAATAAAATCATCACACACATGAAGTCTTCCAGAAGCCTCTACATCATGTGTCACATCCCAGTCTTCTGCTGGATCTCAGCCACTGTTCTAGAGAGAATCTTGGTTAAGGCAGAGAGTGGAGAGATCCCCAAGACTCTGACTCAAATGTTCACACACTTCCTGGTCTTTCAGATCAAACATAAGAACCAAAAGTACCATCAGAAATGTGACCTTGATCCTCAGCATACCAGAGAGAGCATCCTGGCACTGGGAAAACTGGCTTTCCAACAGCTGGAGAAAGGAAACCTGATCTTCTATGAGGAAGACCTGAGAGAGTGTGGGATTGATGTCAGAGAAGTGTCGGTGTACTCAGGAGTGTGTACTCAGATCTTCAGAGAGGAGTTTGGGCTTCACCTGGGGAAGGTGTTCAGCTTTGTACATCTGAGTGTTCAGGAGTTTCTGGCTGCTTTATACACATTTCTCTTATTTATCAACAAAAAGAGTAAAAAACTACAAATCAACAATCTGTCAGATCTTTTTACCAAATCAAACATGTCTGATTTCCTGAGGAGTGCAGTGGACAAGACCTTACAGAGTAAAAATGGACACCTGGACTTGTTCCTCCGCTTCCTTCTGGGTCTCTCACTGAAGACCAATCAGGCTCTTTTACGAGACCTACTGCCCCAGACAGGAAGTAGCTCTCAAAGCAAACAGAAAACAGTCAAGTACATCAAGAAGAAGATCAGAGAAAATCTATCTCCAGAGAAATCCATCAATCTGTTCCACTGTCTGAATGAACTGAATGATGATTCTCTAGTACAGGAAGTACAACGTTACCTGAACAGCAGAGATTCCTGGTGTCTCAGTGGAGTCAGACTCTCTCCTGCTCAGTGGTCTGCTCTGGTGTTTGTGTTGCTGAATTCAGAAGAGAATCTGGATGAGTTTGATTTGAGTAAATATTACCCATCAGATGAATGTTTTTGGAGGCTGCTGCCAGTGGTCAAAGCATCCAGAAAAGCTGAGTAAGTGATTTTAAAATGATTCCATAAATGTAGTTATTATTTTAAATGAACACTAATGACACTGCATTGATTGGGATCATGATTCATCATTCATTACTCCAATCAGGTCTCTGTTATTCTGCATGGAAGGAGAATGAAGGAAGTCAGAGTGGGACATATAGAGAAGCCTCTCGAGTGTTTTAAATAGTTATTGTAAATTATTATTATGACCCGAGACTGCTAAAATGATTTTATTTATTCAACATTGTACACTTAAGCAGAGGTTTGAGGCAGAAATTACAGTAATTTCTTTTGTGTACTTCTACTTTTTTTTTATCTGTAATTTTACTTTTAATAAAGTATGATTTGTTTAAAGTATTTTTACATTAATTTTTAATCATATACATTACTGAGTAAAAATACAGTGAAACCGCGTTGTACAAGCATAATTCGTTCTTGAAAATTGCTCGTAGGTCCATTTGCTTGTACGTTCGAACTGATTTTCCCCATTACAATGAATGTAAAAGTTATTTAATCCGTTCCGAGATCTCATTTGATCACTTATTTCTGCACTTGCTCGTACAACTGGGTTTTACTGTAAATAAATAAAAATAATGCAAGGGGGGAAAGTCATGGCCCTGAAACTACTGTGTGAGCATGGAGCTTCACAAACTGACTCCAAGAAAACCATTAGTTATACACCAAGGTCCGTCTGATGATACAACGTCTCTAGGTTATGAACATAGAGTTAACGAGATTTATTAACCAAGAGTTAACAAGATGCTGCATCGTAACGCTTTGGGAATGCCCCTACGTTTTGCACGCTCTGAACCAATCTGGCAAATAGGCAGGATGTGACGTCATAGACAGGCGACGTCGTGTAAACCAGAAAGCTACAAGATAGCTGTGGTAGCGACAATAGCTTCTCCAAAGAGAGAAGGTAAGCGCTGCAGGGATGCAGGGAATGTCACACATGGGCCGCTCTACAGACTCTGGGCAGAGTGGCCACTCATGACTATTCCCAACCCCGTGAGTGAAGCATCCTTTGTTAGCGTTAGGAGTCCCCAAAACGGGGCCTCGGGACAGAAACTTTGGGTCCTTCCATACATCCACGGTTTGAAAGGCACGCCGCGAGACCTTGATGGTACGATACAGACTCCCTCTGGGGGAGAACCCTCTGCCCCGGAGCCACCACTGGAGGGTTTCATGTGGAGAAGGCCAAGTGGAATTACACTGGACGCTGCTGCCATGAGACCCAGCAGCCTCTGAAACTGCCTCACAGTGAGTGGCTGGCCTGCCCCTACCCTTCTGACTGCGGTAAGAATGACTCAGATCCGGGCGGGAGACAACCATGTCCGCAACCTGGCCAAGTCCCACACCATGCCTAGAAAAGTGGTTCTCTGCGCTGGAGAAAGTACACTCTACCCGGCGTTTAGTCTGAACCCCAGTGCCTTCATGCAGGCGAGAACGACATCTTGATGACGAACTAGCTGGTGCTTTAAATGAGCCAATATCAACCAATCGTCAATATTATTTAAAATGCAAATGCCCTGAAGCCGCAGTGGGGTCAGTGCTGCGTTCAGGCACTTTGAAGTGTTTCAAGGAGTGGAGATTATAGAATGGGATGCAACCCACCATCCTTCTTCGGAACAACGAAGAACGGGCTGTAGTAGCCTGACTCTCTTACTGAGGAGGAGGGAACCACCTCGATAGCCCGTTTCCTCAGGAGAGTACGCACCCCCTGTTTCAGGACCAAAACCTGCTCGGGTCCCACCAGGGTGGGACACATCCTGTTGAATTGGGGAGGAGAAGACGCAAACTGAATCGCGCCGCCCTAATCTACAGTACGCAGGGCAACGTAGCATGAGGTGTACACCAACCTCCAAGGTGCAAGCCGTCAGGCTCACACAGCATGGCCATTTTACTAGAGGCAAGGATGAACCTCAGGTTGTTCAGCCCCTCCCCAGGCCTAGAGCGTCAGCAGGGGCCCATGAGGCCTGCTTGCAGGAATCGGGTGGCAATGCTCTCCTTCTGGGCTATTTCGCTGTGCCCAGACGTACCAGGGCACGGCTGCCGAGCAGCACCATCGGAGCGGCAAGGAAGTACCACTGAAATGCTGCCGCGGTCTCCTGAACCTGCCAGCAATCGCCCTTACCTACAGCGTCACCAGGTCAGGTCAGGCCAGGTAGGCCCGCCGTGGTGCTCAGCAGGAAGCCCTTACCATACCCCATAGCAGGCCAGCTTGGTATGCCTGACCTGCTGTGTGGCCATACCCACCAGAGCCAAGTGGCTCACTGTAGGCAAACCACCTTCATTGATGTAGCACTCGGAGAGAGATAGCTAGCTAGCGAGATAGATAGCTAGCCAGCCCGCTTCATGATTCAGAGGAGCTCTTTGAACAGCACAGGCTGTGAGGAGTCCCCGGACTTGCCTGTAGCATCCACCATCTCATCCTCCATGGAGAGAGAAACATGTAATGCCGCGCTGCTCACACCGGAAGAAGAAGCAGCCGCCAGGCATGCTTTCCGGAAGAGCAGGCACTTGACCCAGCAGGGAAGGCTGGAGAGGACACTTCTGGTTCCACGACCACTCCCAAACCGGACTGCAAGCCACACGACAACCGGCGGCGCCAACGTCGTCTAGCCTCGTCAGACGCCGCCTGTCTTTGATGTCACGTTCTGCCCATTGGCCAGATTTCACACATGGTTCAGAGCGTGGACAACACAGGGGCATTCCCAAAAAGTTACGAGGCAGCATCTTGAGTTCCCGAAGGGGAACGTGCAGGTTCGATGTGCACAGTCAAAAGACTGTACTTATAGACCAGCGCCCCCTATTAGTCAGGGGGTGGTATATGCTTTTCATGAGCTATATCTTTAATGCCTATAGAGGGCAGTAACTTATAGAAGTAACAACCATAAATAAGCAACAAGAATTAAATCTTCTTCTTTCGGCTGTTCCCATTAGGGGTCGCCGCAGTGGATCATCCGTCTCCATACCACCCTGTCCTCTACATCTGCCTCTCCATCCTCAGCATTCTTCTACCAATATAACTCATGTTCCGCCTCTGCAAATGTCCAAACCATCTCAATCTTGCCTCCCTTACCTTGTCACCAAAACATCCTACATGGGATGTCCCTCTAATAAACTCATTTCTAAACCTGTCCATTCTCGTATCTCCCAACGAAAACCTTAACATCTTCAGCTCTGCTACATCCAGCTCCGTCTTTTACTCAATGCCACTGTTGCTAATCGATACAACATCGCAGGTCTCACCATAGTCCTAAAACTTTCCCTTTAATTCTTGCAGATACCTTACTATCACAAAATAGGCCTGTCACTCCACCCTGCCTGCACTCTTTTCTTTATTTCTCTAACACACTCTCCATTACTTTGCCCTGTTGACCCAAGGTACCTGAACTCCTCCACCTTCTCCACCTCTTCTTCCTGTAACTGTACTACTCCACTGCCCTCCCTCTCATTTACACACATGTACTCTGTCTTACTCCTACTGACTTTCATTCCCCTTCTCTCCTTCACATATCTTTACCTTTCCAGGCTCTTCTCAACCTGCTCACTACTCCTGCCACGAATCACAATATCATCTGCAAACATCATAGTCCAGGGAGACTCCTGTCTGACCTTGTCCGACAACCTGTCCATCACCACTGCAAACAGGAAAAGGTTTAGGGCCGATCCTCGATGCAGTCCAACCTTCACCCTAAACCAGTCTGTCATTCCTACTGCACACTTCACTGCTGTCACACTGTCCTCATACATGTCCTGCACAACACTTACATACTTCTCTGACACACCTGACTTCCTCATACAATACCACAAATCCTCTCTTGGCACTCTGTCGTACGCCTTCTCTAAATCCACAAATCCACAATACAATTCCTTTTGTCCTTCTTTATACTTCTCCATCCACAAGCTAAAATAATTACCTAACATAGTGAATATAGATAGTTTGTTATGTTTTGATATCTCATCATTGTGTGTGTGTGTGTGTGTGTGTGTGTGTGTGTGTTTGAGATGTCAGTGTTCTGATTTATCATAATTTTTCTCCCAGGATGTGTGATTGTAATCTCACAGGTGAAAGCTGTAGAATTCTGTCCTCAGTTCTCAGTTCAAACTCCTCCAGTCTGAGAGAACTGAACCTGAGTGTGAATAAACTGCAGGATTCAGGAGTGAAGCTTCTCTCTGCTGGACTGGAGAATCCACACTGTACACTGGAGATACTGAGGTCAGATCATCACTTACACACTGTAGATCCTGCATTTCTGTCATATGGCTGTTTTAGATGAATAAAATGTTGTGTGTTCTGAAGCACAATTTAAATAAAGCAGCAACAACTGCTATAGTTTTCCACATTCATAAATAACAAACATTAAAACAGACATTTCTATTTTGTGGTTAATCTTGAGTTTTGTGTTGTTATTATTGTGTGTGTGTCTGTGTGTGTGTGTGTGTGTTTGAGATGTCATTGTTTTGATATATCATAATTTCTCTCCCAGGTTGTGTTGGTGTGATCTCACAGGTGAAAGCTGTAGAATTCTGTCCTCAGTTCTCAGTTCAAACTCCTCCAGTCTGAGAGAACTGGACCTGAGTAACAATAAACTGCAGGATTCAGGAGTGAAGCTGCTCTCTGCTGGACTGGAGAATCCACACTGTACACTGGAGATACTGAGGTCAGATCATCACTTACACACTGTAGATCCTGCATTTCTGTCATATGGCTGTTTTAGATGAATAAAATGTTGTGTGTCCTGAAGCACAATTTAAATAAAGCAGCAACAACTGCTATAGTTTTCCACATTCATAAATAACAAACAGTGAAATAAACATTTTCTTTTTGTGTTTAATGTAAAGTTTTGTGTTGTTTTAATTGTGTGTGTGTGTGTGTGTGTGTGTGTGTGTGTGTGTGTGTGTGTGTGTGTGTGTGTGTGTGTGTGTGTGTTTG
>MU568261.1:1466279-1522921 GCA_024362625.1 Silurus asotus | reverse complement strand
ACCATAATTTCATAAAAAAATAACTTTTTCACAAAAACATGAGTTATTGTTAAAATATGGATTTTTATTGCATAATTTCAAAATAAACCATTGAAAAGTGCAATAGGTAAACAAAAAACTTTCACATGACAAACCATGGTTTGACACAATTATGAAGTTTTACATAAATATGCAATTAATTAAAATTAAATTACTATAGATTTTCATATACAGAAACATATTTTCATGGAAAACCATTAAAAAAGTGCAATAAGTGAACAAAAAAAAATAATGTGAAGAAATGTTTTTTTTTTATTTACTAATTTTGGATACATATTATTGATTTATCACATTTATAACCATAGTTCTTTTATAAAAGAACAAAAGCTAAAAAGTGTTTTGACAAATATTAAAAAATATGATAGGTATGTTCATATTCATAATTATAATGTCATAAAAACAGCAAAAAGTGAATGAAAAAGGTTTAAAAAGTCATAAATAATCAAAGAGAAAACGTAAGCACATATTTGACAAAGCCTCCTACCTGATGTCAAAAATGAGTTTCTTAGCAGCTGAAACTTCGATTCCGCAAGTCTCAGGCTTCTAGGACGAAGAGAAAGCGTTTTTTTGAACCAAGAGTATTTTCACAAACAAGCATGCACTTTCCCACGATAATTTTATATGTTTATGATAAGATATGATATACCAAAACATTATCTGGCCAAAATATCACATTTTTCACAAAAATATGATTATTTTTTTTTAAATATGAATTTTCATATTAATAAATATACAAAACTTTCTTTCGGCTTCTCCCGTTAGGGGTCGCCACAGCGGATCCTCCGCACGTTTTGATTTGGCACATGTTTTACGCTGGATGCTCTTCCTAACGCAACCCTCCCCAATTTAATCGGGCTTGGGACCTGCACTGAGAGTGGCTGGGGATGGTTCCCTGACCGGGAATCGAACCCGGGTCGCAGCGGTGGGAGCGCTGCATTTTAACCACTAGACCACCAGGGGACCTTTGACATTTTTCACAAAAATATAATAGTTATTTGAAAAATAATAATATTAATATTTATAATCAGATTATCATAAAAACTGCAAAACGTGAATTAAAAAAGGTTTAAAAAGTGCAATCCGTGAAGGAAAAACAATTATGATACACCATTGTTTGATCAAAATATGACGTTTTGCATAACAAATTATTAATGTTATTATGAACAAATTATTAAAGTCATTATGAACATATGAACCTCTTTCATTATGAACAAATTATAAAGTCATTATAAACATATGAACCGCTTTCTCATCATCATATTCAGAAGCATATTTTCACAGAAAACCTTTTAAAAATGCCATTAAGAAAAAAAAAGTGACTATACAAATCATGTTTGACAAAAAATATACATTTTCACAAAAAAATGTGATATAGTGAAAATATGAATTTTCAAATTTATAAGCATAATTTAATGTTAAAAGTTAAAAAGTGCAATATGCAAGACAAAAACATTAAATCCAATGGTCTGATATACAATGGTCCTTTTTAAAAAATATATAAAAATATACATTTTCATATTCATCAGAATGATTTCATGATAAAATGTTAAAAAGTGCAAACTTTTAATGAAAAATGTAAAATGACAAATCAAGTATCTAAAAGTCAAATTTGAAATGATGTCAATATTCATTAGCATATTTTCTTTAAAAAAAAACAAATATAAAGCAAATATTCATCGCAAAATCTGTTATGACAAACAATGGTTTGAAACAAATCTGACTTTGTTTTATAAAAAAATTGTTTTTATTAAAATATTACATTTCAAATTCATAATTTCATAAACAAATAACTTTTTCATAAAAATGAGTTTTTAACAAACATATTAATTTTTATATTCCTAAGCATTATTTCATTAAAAAACATTAAAAAGTGGAAACTTAAACAAAAAACTTTTTAAAAAAAATGAATATAAAATACATTGGTAAAATAGAAATTTTTATATACAAGGAATAATTTATTGAGAAACTGATGTAAAAAAAATTAAATAGATAAAAAATGTTATATGACAAATCAAGATTTCAAAATTTATAGTGAAAAATCTGACTTGACATATTCAATAGCATCAATTAACTAAAAAATATAAAATGTATGCAAGTCTTAATTTTTACACTTAAAAACAAGCCTGATATATGTTAATGCCTAGTCATTTCAGACATGTAATGTATTTTCTTTAAACATTTATATTATTAGAATCTTGTTGTGTTTTGTTGTGGTGTAGTTTTATCTGTAAATATTACATGCATTTGTAAAATGTGCAAACTCGATTCCAAAAAGTTTGGACACTGTAAAAATTGTGAATAAAAAAGGAATGCAATAATTTACAAATCTCATAAACATATATTTTATTCGCAATAGAATATAGATAACATATCAAATGTTGAAAGTGAGACATTTTGAAATGTCATGCCAAATATTGGCTTATTTCTGGATTTCATGAGATCTACACATTCCAAAAAAGTTGGGAAAAGTTAAAAGTACATATAAGGAACAGTTGGAGGACCAATTTGCAACGTATTAGTTCAACTGACAAAATGATTGGGTATAAAAAGAGTCTCTCAGAGTGACAGTGTCTCTCAGAAGTCAAGGTGGGCTCAGCAATTCAGCAATTTCCCAGATGCTGCGGCGGAAAATAGTGGAGCAATATCAGAAAGGAGTTTCTCCGAGAAAAATAGCAAAGAGTTTGAAGTTCATAATAGTGCATAATACCATCTAAGTTATTCAATCTCTGTGCGTAAGGGTCAATGCCAGAAAACCATACTGGATGCCCGTGATCTTCCGGCCCTTAGACACCACTGCTAAGTTATTCAATCTCTGTGCGTAGGGGTCAATGCCAGAAAACCATACTGGATGCCCGTGATCTTCCGGCCCTGGTACCGGAAGACCGTAATACAATCCACTCTGCCATTCGCCATCGCCAGCTAAAACTCTATAGGTCAAAAGAGAAGCCATATCTTAACATAATGCAGAAGCTCAGGTGTTTTCTCAGGGACAAGGCTCATTTAAAATGGACTGTGGCAAAGTGGAAAGCGTCTCTTTCAGGGAAGGCCTTGCATTTTCCAACATGACAATGCCAGACCACATACTGCATCAATTACAACATCATGGCTGTGTAGAAGAAGGATCCGGGTACTGAAATGGCCAGCCTACAGTCCAGATCTTTCACCCATAGAAAACATTTGCCGCATCATAAAGAGGAAGATGCGACAAAGAAGACCTGAGACACTTGAGCAACTAGAAGCCTGTATTAGACAAGAATGGGACAACATTCCTATTCTTAAACTTGAGCAACGTGTCTCCTCAGTCCCCAGACATGTACAGACTGTTAAATAAAAGAAGAGGGGATGCCACACAGTGGTAAACATGGCCTTGTCCCAACTTTTTTTGAGATGTGTAGATGCCATGAAATTTTTTATCAACTTATCTGGTTCCTCTCAAGGTTTCTTCCTCATAACATCTAAGGGAGTTTTTCCTTGCCACAGTCACCACGGCTTGCTCATCAGGGACAAATTCACACCATTCACCATCACTGTTGATTTGTGTAAAGCTGCTTTGAGACAATGTCTGTTGTGAAAAGCGCTATACAAATAAACTTGACTTGGCTTGACTTGACCTGATCGAGAAGCTGAGCCTACTAGGCCTGAACACCTCTCTCTGCAACTGGATTCTGGACTTCCTGACTGATCCTGGATCCTTGACTTCCTTCACTGCTGTTCACTCTGCTGACTCACGGCTGTGCACCAACGCACAGCTCGAATCATATCATTAAGTTTGCTGATGACACAACCATGGTGGGTCTAATCAGCAAGAACGACGAGTCAGTATACAGAGAGGAGGTGCAACGGTTAACAGCCTGGTGTCTGAACTGTCTCTGAACGTGGACAAAACCAAAGAGATGGTTGTTGACTTCAGGAGAACACAAAGTGACCATTCTTCACTGATCATCGATGGATTCACCTATTTCCTTGGTGTTCATCTGGCGGACAATCTCACCTGGTCACTCAACACCAGCTCCATCACCAAGAAAGCCCAGCAGTGTTTCTACTTAGTTAGAAGGCTGAGGAAAGCTCTATAGAGGGACCATAGAGACCATCTTAAGCAGCTGCATCCCTGCCTGGTTTGGGGACTGCACCGTTTCGGATTGCAAGACCCTACAGAGGATAGTGAGGACAGCTGAGAAGATCATTGGAGTCTCTCTCCCCTCTATCATGGACATTTACACCACATGCTGCATCCGCAAAGCAAACAGCATTGTGGACGACCACACACACCCGTCACACACATACTTCACCCTCCTACCATCAGGAAAACGGTTCCGAAGCATTCGGGCCGTAACATCAAGACTGTGCAACAGTTTTTTCCCGCAAGCCGTCAGGCTCCTGAACAAACATCTGAACTCCCTCACACACACACACACACACACACACACACACAAACACTTACACACAACTGAGTGACTGATCTGTACAACTGGACTCAACACACATACACTTTGCACACCCAGGTTTCAGCTAAATTCACCTTTCATTATCGCAAAATGTTTACATGCCATTTGTTGCTGATCTTCCGGGACTTGCTCTTTTTCACAATATTCTGAAATCCTTTGGTTCACTTTATTTTGATTGCTGCTATTATAGAATTGCACAATTCTGTTTACATTTCTCTGTTTACATTTTTCTGCTACTGTGCACCTTAATCTGACACGACAGGTTTTACTGGTGGAGCTATTGCTGTTTTTATTTTTATATTTTTTGTATTGTCCTGCACTGTCCTGTGTTGTCTTTTGCACTGTTTGCACCAGTTGCACACATGCACTTTATGTGGCGAGGATCTTAGTTCCTGGCCCTGTGTTCTTCTGTTCTGTGACTGTTGTTTTATGTTGTTTTATGTAGCACCTGGGTTCAGGAGGAACGTTGTTTCATTTCACTGTATACTGCATCAGCTATATATAGTTGAAATGACAATAAAATCTTCTTGACTTGACTTGACTCTAAAGATGCCAATTTTATAAGAAAAGAAACAGATAGTTACTCTGAAATGTTCATATGAGTCAGGCAGTGAAGAAATTCGGCTTTACTGGTCCAAACAATATCCTAACAGCACACCACAATTTTTATTGTATAAAGGCGCAAGGTCAGTTAGTTCTGCGAGTACTCCTACTGACACTCGATTACAGACACAAACAACCAGAGACTCTACTGAAGTTACTATCAGAGGCCTAACGCTCTCAGATTCTGCTCTCTATCACTGCGCTCTAAAAGTAGGACCACATAATACAAAGTCACTCAAAGCCTTTTCAAAAACCTAACAATGTAATAGGAAGCTTCTAAAACGGTTGAAATGGCACGCTGGCGCGTATTAGCTGCCGCTCCTTTTCTCTCGTTTATTTTAATTTTAGTAGTTTTTAGTTGCACAATTTGCCTCTTTTTTTCGTGATGTGGATTCATGCTTCGCATGTTGGATTACTGCTTTTTTCTCTGAGTGCTGTTTACTGGATTTTACTGTTTTGCTGCCTGGTCCAGGACGTACACTGCTTACATCGCTGTGAGGCTACTGTTGGTGTGGACACTCCCCGAATGGCTCTCAGGTACACTGCATACCAGTTGTTGAACCTGAACAGACAATTCGATTTGACGAATGTTGGAATATTGCGACCTAAGCGTTACATACATCGCACGTCAAGGCGGAGCTGTGTGAGCTCAACATCTAAACCTGTCGCTTGTCCGAGATTTCTGCTTAAACCCCATAGACTGCCGTTTAGACCTACAGGGGTTAATTTGAATAGTTTATCAGCTCTCAGGCATTGGGAGGTTGCATCAGATTTATCTCCTCCCTCGCATCTGCTGAAATCAGCACTGTTTAATGCGTGCTCTGTTAACAACAAAGCTGTCATTTTATCTGACATTATTTTAGAACAAAAGCTGGACCTTGTCTGTTTAACTGAGACATGGCACAAAAAATCTGATGGTCTTCTTTTTAATTAATTAACACCTGCTGGCTATGGATTATTTGACCTTCCGCGTTTTTCTGGCAGAGATTGTGTTACACAATCAACAGGTCAACATGCGTCTGGTGGCTGCCCCCAAATTTGACTCATTTGACTGCCTTGTTTTCAGTGTTTCTGCCCCCATTTCTACTGCAGTGGCTACAGTCTACAGACCTCCTAAGTCAAAAAAATACTTTTTATCTGAATTTTCAGATATGTTGTCTTTTCTCTGCCTCAGATTTGAAAAAATTCTTCTCCTGGGTGATTTCAACATACATATGGATGTAAAAGACTCCACAATATCTAAAGACTTTTTGTCCATATTGGAGTGCTTAGAATTAGACCAACTCGTGGACGGTGCTACGCATGACAAAGGCCATACTTTAGACCTTGTGATTTCCAATGGTTCATTTGTGTCTCATTTGTCAACCTCTGATTTAGGTCTTTCTGATCACCGGGCTGTCTTTTTAAAAATGGAGTTACCTGTCATGAACACTACCTCTTCTCGCATCATTAATTATCGCAAGTGGAGATCTATTGAGCCCACTGATTTTTCAGATTTATTGAGTCTTCTTTGAGTTGTGATTCTCTATCTGATGATCTGGATGATAACGTTTCTATGCTGAACTCCGTCCTCCTGTCTGGCCTGGACACATTGGCTCCCTTAAAGTCACGATCTGTTTCTTTTGCACGCCCTGCTCCGTGGTACAATGATGATTTGCGTACAATGAATGCTTTGTGTCGCAAAATGGAGTGTAGATGGCGCATTTCAGGTTTAACGGTTTATCACCAGGCATGGATAGTCAGCTTACTTAAATTGTAAGGCTGAATTGGGTTCAGCAAGATCTCTGTATTTTTCCCAGATAATTGTCAATAATCAGAAAAACCCCAAACAACTGTTTCACATAATCAATAAGCTGTCTCTCTAATGTTCCAGCTTCAACTCACCTATGTAATATGTTTTTGGATTTTTTTAGCACCAAAATTTTTTCTCTGGTATTTGTCTCTCTAACTTTGCTGTTCATGACTCCCAGTCATTATGCAACATGGTTTCAAAATTGAAAGCCTCAATTTCCAGAGTTGATCCGATACCATCTTGTCTTTTTAAATCTTGTTTTGATTCCCTCTCTCCTGTTGTTTTGAGAATTATCAATAACTCTCTGTATAACGGTCTTGTACCATCAGCACTTAAAACTGCTGCTGTCACCCCAGTACCAAAAACTAACAACATGAACTTTGATAATCCGAACAATTTTCGTCCCATCTCTAATCTAAAAATTTTAGTGAACAAACAGTGGCTTCTCAACTACTTTCGCATCTCTCTACTAATGATCTTTTTAAACCACTTCAGTCTGTCTTCCGTAAACTCCACAGCACTGAAACGGCGTTAGTTAAGGTCACTAATGATTTGTTAATGGCTTCTGATTCCGGCCGTCTATCTATACTGATTCTTCTGGATCTTAGTGCCGCTTTTGACACTATAGATCACGCAATTTTGATTAACCGCTTAGAAACTATCTTTGGGGTTTCCGAATCTGCTTTAGAGTGGTTTAAGTCCTACCTTTCTGACTGTAAGCAGTTTGTTGTGATGGGTGATTGCAAGTCTAAGGTTGGTGTGGTGCAATCTGGTGTTCCTCAGGGATTGGTTTTGGGCCCATTACTTTTTAGTATTTACATTTATCCATTTGGCCAGCTTTTAAGATCACTTGGTCTTAACTATCACTTTTATGCCGATGACACTCAGATGTATATACATTCTAAACCTGATGTCAATATGCCTGTGTCTTTTCTCTCTCAATGTTATTGAGAAATGGATGTCAGAAATTTATCTTTGTCTGAACAGTGACAAGACCGAAGTGATGCCTATTGGTTCACCTCATCAGTTGAGTAAAGCAGAGTCCGTAACCTTAAGTTTGGATGGCTCTGCTTTACAATTCCAAACTAAACAAAAAAATGTAGGGGTGATATTTGACACCAATTTAACATTTGACCATCATGTTCGTAGCACTGTCAAAGCGTAATTTTTTCATCTCAGAAACATTGGCAAATTACGTCCCATGCTGACTTTCTCTGTTGCTAAAAAGTTGATCTGTATTTTCACGTTTAGCCTACTGTAATGCTTTGCTGGCTGGAGTTCCTAAAGCTACCCTAAGTAAATTACAGTTGGTACAAAATGTTGCTGCTAGAATTCTGACTAGGACCAGTGCAAGGAAACACATCACACCTATCCTGGAAAAATTTCACTGGATTTCAGTTAGTTTTCGTATTGAGTTTAAAAATCTCATGCTCACCTATAAGGCCTTGAATAATCTGGCCCCTTAATATCTATGTGAGTTGTTAACCCCCTACACACCTTCACCTGCTCTATGGTCCTCTGAAGCTGGTCTTCCCACTGCCCAAAAACACAGCTTAAAACTGTGGGTGATCGGGCTTTTTCTTCTTTGGCTCCTAAACTGTGGAATTCCCTGCCCTCAGGGATCAGGAATGCAGAATCCCTAGGTGTTTTTAAATCCCATCTTAAAACATACTTTTTTTAGAGTAGCTTTTATGTGACTTCTTTGTTTGTTATTTATTAGGTTTTTATTTTTTTTATAGTTAGTTTTAGTGTTTGCATTATTATGTGTATCTTTTAATTGTATCTGTTATGTCAAGCACTTTGAGAAACTCCTTTTAAAGGTGCTATACAAAATAAAGTTTATTATTGTTATTATTATAAAACCACAACAGATTAAAGTTGTTCATTTTATCAAGTTGTCAGTTAACCACAGACACAAACAACAAGTGTAGCAACAGATGCATCTGGAAGAAGATAAAATAATAGTAAAGGATTAATACTGACATTTTCATTACAGCAGTCTACAAATATATCTACATTTTAAATGCTCCAAAATATATTTAATGACATATCCAGATCTATTGTGTCCGGTGTTACGCTCTGCACTGTGTGGAATTAAATTTATAAAGATTTTCCTGTAAAAATTAAATTAAATTAAATTTTTTTCCTGTAACCAACTGTAATCAATTTCCATCCATTTATTGTTCTTCATGCATTTTTTATTTGTTCATGTGTTTATTATGTACTTGTATATAAAGTACCAGTTAAAAGTTTGGGCACACATTCTCTGTGGGAGTCATTCAGTTTAAATGTGCCCTCAGTGTTGATTAAATCACCAGCAGTGTTGCAGCAAAGCAGCTCCACACCATCACACACACTCCTTCATGCTTCACAGTGAAAACCACACATTCAGGAACTGTCAATTCACCCACTGTATGTGTAACAAAGAGATGATGGTTAGAACCAAAAATCTAATTTTTTCTTAAACATAAATTAAATACAAAATTCCTAAATTTCTGCAAATATTAATATATAAATGATTACATGTTAGAGGGAATGCTAAAACAATTACTTTTTTCCCTCCATAATCATTCATTTAATTTTTAATGTAACTGAATGTAATGTATTTTTCCTCAGTGCAACATGTTAATAAGAGGATGTAAAACAAGCATCAATAGGTGGAGTTTATGACACCAGAGTCTGATTGTAGTAAAAATGTGGTGTTTAACAGTTTGCATTAAATTAGAATAGAAGGATGAAGTCAGACTAGTAATAATTCCAGCACTGCTCGACTGGTACCATTATCTCTCAGGGTAAATGGTAGATATACATCAAGACTCTTTTCTGTTCTGGCACCGAGGTTGTGGAATGAACTTCCCCTAGATGTCCTAACAGCTGAGTCACTGTCTGTCTTCAAATGACAGGTGAAGACGTACAGTACCTCTTTAGTGACAGGAAATCCAGCTGCACTGTACCTGACACAGTTTTGTTGAAGTATATTGAAGAAAGTTCTGACAAATATTGAGAGGTTTAAATACCCTTTTTAGAGATTCCCTCTCATGTTTATAAAGAGACTATATTGTGGGTACATGCTGCATATTAAGAAACAACATTAATTCTTTAGTAAATACATTGGACATTTCTGTGGTGGATATAAAGCCTGTCCCAGGATCTCCAAAGTGTGAGGTGTGAATACACCCTGAATGAGATATCAGTCCTTTGCAGAACACCATGCACAAACCCTTTCACACACTCATTCACACTTCAATTTATTCTAGTAAATTACCTATAGTCATGTTTTTTAGAAACCCACACAGACACGGGGTAAAAACACAGAACTGCACACAAACTGACAGTAACATCAGCACACACACACACACACACACACACACACACACACACACACACACACACACACACACCATCATTAATCTGGAGAGATTCCTGCTGAAGTGCACCTGATCCTCAAATCCCTCTTTATCATGAAAACATCCCTGAAAGCTGCCTATCATGTAATGCTGACTGAGAAATCAGAGCTAGAATTGTGTTTAGGGCTGAAGTGTGATTTCTTTTTTACTGTTTCATGACATTGTTGCATGTGTGGTAAGATGGAGGAATTATTATCAATATTAGACTGTAGTTTTAAGCTGCTCCTAGTAGATGGATTTCTCTCTTTAAATTGCTTCTGGGTTTGAATATGTTAGCAATGTGTGTATAACCTGTATGTGGGAAAAACTATTTATTATTGCGTTAAGGTTTTTCCCCTCGGTGAACACAAGATGGCGCAGTCACTTATCTTATTGTGGAAAAAGTACTAGAGCGCCACACAGCCCTGCTCACATTCTCTGATGATGAATACTTATTTTCACAATAAAACCTCTGTGATGTAAACTACAGCTGTTCTTTTATTATACACACTCTTCTCTTCTCTTCTCTTCTCTTCTCTTCTCTTCTCTTCTCTTCTCTTCTCTTCTCTTCTCTTCTCTTCTCTTCTATGGTGAGGCTGAAACCAATAATATAGAGACACCACTACATTACATAGTTTAAATATTTTTAACTGTGAGTTTATTAGTAGATACATTTTTTTTTTACACAATTATATTGTGTAACTTCCTGCATCCGTTTTTGTTTGATTAAACATGCTCAGTTTCCAATATGAGGCTGAAAGGATGTTTCAGTAAGAAGCACCAATCTGCCAGTAACACTGGTGACTGGATGCTGTGGGGTGGAGCTTCATGAACCTTTATCATGTTGGCAGATTAAAATGCTGACATTTACCCTGAGATAAGAGCATTCACCATGTTTACTCTAGTATTTATGTGTCTGTGGCTTTTACTGGGTGAGTTATCAATTTGTATTGTTTCAAAAGTGTTCAATTAATGATAAGTGAGTGTGTGGTGTTAAAAACAGAATGTGGGTGTGACATATGGAGTTAATTTTGCTTATGTTAATGTTTATATCATTATGTTCTCTTCTCTATGACAGGTGACTCCAGAGCAGATTCAATAGAGTCGCTTTTCACTTATAAAGTTGTAGATGAAGGAGAAAATGTTACTCTGTCCTGCAAATATCAACCAAGCTATGCTACAGGGAACAACCTTTACTGGTACAGACAATATCCAAAATCATTACCCAAGTTCTTACTTTATATTTCTCAAAGAAAAGATCTAAGTTTAAACAAACCCCCAAGAATGAGTGCTGAAATTGATGATGGTGATAAAAAACAAGTGGATCTGATCATCTCCTCTGCTGCTGTATCAGACTCTGCTCTATACTACTGTGCTCTGAGGCACACAGTGACAGGAAATCCAGCTGCACTGTACAGAAACCTTGACTCGGTTTTGATATGGATTGAAATGCATATATCAGGATAGTTATACTGATGATTTCGCTTAATTTACAAGGCACTTTAAGGAATTTTCTTTTCTATTATAAAAAAGCTATATTTTACGTATTGTAATTTTAATAATAGTGGATATTTGTTAATATATAGGAATCATTAATATAGCTTTTAACACTTTTTGAACTGTTAATTTTATTTTTATTTAGATACTGAGGCCATGGTCACCTATCTGTTGCTTTTAACCCTTTACGTTACTTTTTATATTCTGACTAAAGTGCACAAATGCCATCTGTTTACAGGTTACACATATTTCCTTTCAAAAGCCTTCTCTATTTTTTTATTTCTTTTTTTCCTGAAGAAAATCTCACCTAGACATTTTTGATAGTTGTATGCATGGTTGGAGATCCCTGCTGAAGTGCACCTGATCCACAAAACCCTGTTTCTCATGAAAATAACACTGGCAGATAACAGATAGAGAGCTGGAATTAAAATTGTGTCAAGGGCAGAATTGTGATTTCTTTTTACTTTGAATGTCACACTTTCATTACATTGTGGCAATGTTTTTCTCTCAGGAGAAGACAAGATGGTACAGTAAATTATCTTACTGTGGGAAATGTACCAGAGCACCACACAACCGTGCTCATATTCTTTGGTAAATGAATCGTCATATTCATTATAAAACCAATATGTTTAAACTACACCTGTTCTTTCATATGTTACAGTTATTTCTTCAAGGTAAACACAAGATCTAATAGTGGGCCAAATACTAAAGCTTCATACAGCCCTCCAGGTGACATGCTGATGACTTTGATCATGAATTTCTTAATATTGCCTGTATATTCTCGGGCAAACTGACCATGGCAGAGGAAAATTATGATGTGGGAAACTGAGAATTACAATCCATTAAAGAGGCCCTAGAAGAATGGAGATATTGTTTGGAGGGTCCGATACCCATTTCAGTTGATCACTGACCATAGAAACTTGGAGTATATCAAAGGGGCAATACTTCGGAACCCATGCCAAGCCGGATAGGCGCTATTCTTCACCAGGTTCACCAACGGCCAAACCCATCCTGCCTCCTTTGGTCATCATCGCCCCGTCCGATGGGACATCATCCTTGGTCAAACATGGCGGTAAATTTCATGAATATTCCCCCCAAAACATATAGTTTCGCTACCATTTTAGTCGCTGTTGACCAGTTTTTTAAAGCATACAAATTTGTACACCTAAATGGCCTCTCTACTGCTATGAAAACAGCATGAGTATTAATGGCCTTTTTTAGGACCTCCCCGAAGACATTTACAATTACATTTACATTTGCGGCATTTAGAAGACGCCCTTATCCAGAGTGAATTACAAAAGTGCTTTGAGTCTCTAGCAATGCTACAGTAGCTCATCTGTTGAATCGGCTCACATGGGCCAGCCTTCGCTCTCCACATGCATTAAATAGCTGTTCTTTCCTTGGACCAATTTTGATAGATACTGACCACTGCAGAACAGGAACACCCCACAAGAGCTGCAGTTCTGGAGCCGCCATACTTCCGGGTTTATGTGCGGATAGTGGCTAGGGTGGACTGAGGAGCTTTGTGGGGAAGCCGCTAAGTGTTTAGGAAGACGTGCTTAATAAATGTCTGCATCCATGCCTCGTGAGTCGTTGTACAGGTGCGGGTCAATGTGCAAGGGCTGCTGTAGTGGGCTGCTGTAGTGGGCTTTTCGCTTGCTGTGTGGCTTTCCTGCGCTATGTGCATTGTTTACACCGCTTTGATGTTGGCTTGACTGTCTGCTTTATCTGACTGCAGCTGCTCCGCGCTACATCATCTGTGCTCTGCTTTGCCTGCTTCGCTCTGTGTTAATTTACGTTCCTGTTCTCTGGAGCTTCGTGTTACTTCCATTTGACACCAGCTGATTGACATTTTGCTGCTCTTGTATGCTAACAGTTTCTTGTTGCAGCATTTAACTACCTGCAAGATCAGCTGGACCGGGGGCATGGTGCTTCTTTCCAACGGTAGTGTGAGTAACTGATTTAGAAGTGGCGTGTTACAGGGTAGTCATTACCTGATTCTTTGTGTTGTGATTTAATCATTTATTTTTGCATTAGCTTTATTCTTTTGTTTATTATTTTTCTAATTTTATTGGGTTGAGGTTTCCCTACTGTAATGGGAATCTGTTTCTTTTGGTTTCTATTCTTTTTATTAGTTTGAATTTGTGGTATAATGTCTTTTTTGTTTCCTTATTGATCAAGTGTAGTTATTTTTTTTAATTTTTTTTGTGATCTGTTAAGTGCCTTTCCTCTGTTCATGTGCCTTTGTAAGGATCAAGTAAAGAGCAGTTTTTGGGCTGTTGACTTTGTCGAGAGCCAGGCTGTTGTAATGCGATGCTTGTTTTAATTTGTGTTTTAAATAACTTTTCTGTCTTTTGCCTTCAGGAGTGGGGTGGCCAGTGGCAGCAGATTAGCATCTTGTGGTGATGGGTTCCTTACCTGATTGCAGTGCAGTGTTCACAGTGAGGTGTGGTGTGCTGTGGTGCGTGTGTGCACGTGTGAGTGTTCTCTCTGCTTAGGACACTGTGTGCTCTCAGCTTAGGACATCAGGCCTTCTCCCACCCTGAAGTGTTTGTCTTCTTTTCTGTTTTTACTATTTGATGTAGTGAATAAAATTTGAATTAATTTTAAATAAAGTTTTTGTTATTCACTTAACTCTGGTCTGATACCTGACCCAGTCGTGGAGAACCTGTGTGCCTTAAGGTTGAGGGCAGTCCCGGAAATAGCCCCCGGGTGGTGTGGTCAGTAGAAATTATTAGTTGGTAACGCCACATAAACTCCCATACACAGGCAGTTTTGCAGATAAAATTTTGCCGACTGATGCCAACATTGTTGGGAAGGAAAGAGAAACTGTTACTCTGAAATGTTCATATGAGTCACGTGTTAAATACATTCGACTTTACTGGTACAAACAATATCCTAACAGCACAATACAGTTTTTACTGCTTAAAGGTGCAAGGTGGGCATATGAAGAGCACAAACCAACTGACACTCGATTAGAGTCCAAAACTACCAGAGACTCTACTGAACTTACTATCAGAGGTCTAAAGCTCTCTCTCTATCACTGCGCTCTTAGAGACATAGCACAGTAATACAGAGTCAGTAATAGACTGTACAAAAAGATATTTCTTTTACCTACTTGTTATCAGTAAACCACAAACACAAGAAACACAGATGCAGGTGTATGAATTAGAAAAGAAGAATAAAGGGAAATTAAAGATGCCAAATACACATCATTCACATTACATTCACAAATATACAGTATGTTTACTCTTTACATATTAATAAAATAAAGAAAGAAAACTGTTCAGTATTGTGTTGTATTTTAAAAAAACTACCTCATAAAACTCATTTGTTTAGTATCAGATGATATCAGGTTTGAGGTTACTGACTCTGCGCATTATAATCTACGAGTGGGGTTTAGATGAGAACACAAGTATATATAAAATGTCTTTTGTGTTTAACTAGAGATCTGAAGTCACCCTCAGGAAAACACTTAACTAAGGGGAGGGGAAGAAAAACATGTATCTGTACTGCTACATAATAGTAAAGGACATTGTGTAGTATGATCAGGGTGCAAGTAAGGACTCTGGCAAGACTAGTTATGACAACATAACTAAAAGTGAATCCAGAATATAACTCACCTATGCTAATGAAGGACTATGGTTCTTATGGATGCTCCTAACATACTATAACATGATTGTTTATTTGTTTAAAATCACCTGTTTCATATCAGCTTGTTATTCCAACTCATCACAGTTTTATTAGCCTTAAATTGCTCAGATTTCTTGGTATCTATTACAGGCTTCATTTTCAGTAATAATATATATATGTAAAAAGCAGTGCTGTTGAATAGGTCAAACATAAGCATTGTTTTCATACTGTATTTTAATGAATATCCCTTTTTTTTTATTTTATTGTCATTTTGGATACTGTTCCAACTGCTTCCACTGTGCTCTGATAATCACTTTGGTGGTTTTACCTTCATCATTCATACAAAAGCCTGATGTAGTGTTTCAGTGAACCTGTTCATCACATTTACAGTTCAACAGCATGATACCATGATACAGCACAGATCATACTAGTGACTCAGTTCACTGTAACTGATACTGTGAAGTGATGATCTGTACAGTGTTATATTACAACAGCAGCACTTTCTGGGTGTGGCCTTCTAGAGACGTGTTCCCTCGTGTGTAAAGTTCAGCACATACAGAACTATTATACAGAATCCTCACAGAGCTGTGTTCAGAAATTACTCAACTCTACAACTTAATGTACATAGTAAGATACACACCACTGATTCTCACTGTAGTTACAGGTCATTTATATTCATCAGTTAATTCAGTATACTCTTTTATATTTATGTTTTGAGGCTTTAGACTGTTTATTTCTTAAATAAATGCTTTTGTGTGCTTTTTTTTATCCTCTTTTTTACAGCAGGCAGTTTTGCAGACAAAATTGGACCGAGTGATAAAGACGCAAACATAAGTAAAGAAACAGATACTGTTACTTTCAAATTTTCATATGAGACACGCAGTGAAAGCCTTTTTCTTTACTGGTACAAACAATATCCTAACAGCACACCACAGTTTTAACTGTATAAAGGTGCAAGGTCAGCATCTGCACAGTGCAAACCCACTGACACTTAATTAGAGTCCAAAGCAACCAGAGACTCTACTGAACTTACTATCAGAGGATTAAAGCTCTCAGATTCTGCTCTCTATCACTGCGCTTTAAGAGTAGCAGCACAGTAATACAGAGTCAGTGAAAGACTGCACAAAAACCTAACAATAGTTTTTGTGAAGTGACTAAAACCACAGATTAAAGATAATCCTGTTACCAGTTTTATCAGTCAACCACAGACAACAAAAAAAAGTTGTGGTAATATGCAGCTGGAAGAAACAGATAAATAAATAAATAAATAAAAATGGATTAATTATAAAAAGTACACTTTAATCACACTCAATATTCTATGAATAAAAAGAATTGTATTGACTCTAACAATGCCATTATGTCAGCTGTTACAGGATTTAGATATTTTAAATTAGAATAAATCTTTCCTGGTCAGTTTTCTTTATGAATCCATATAATTGTTATGCATCAGTTAATTAATCAGTCACTAAAGTAATTTATTCATCATGAATGCACACACAAGTGCATGTTCCTTTACTGGATGTCAATTATTGCAGTCTCTTTTGTCAGGATCATGGCCATGAAATAACTTTACCCATCAGCCCCTGAAACCACATGACTTGGTCACATGTCTCTGATCACTCACACTTGCTCAACTCACAGTCTGTATCAGTATCATACATGTTCTGACACAAGTCTTTAATAAACTCTCCACCTTATTCCTTTTTTTTTCGGCAATTCTTATGTGCATGTTATTAAGGGACTATGTAGGTTTCGTTCAAAAAGCATGACCTTTTTAAAAGATTTTCAATGGAAAACATGATGTTAGTGACTATGATTGTTGTGTGAGCAGACAACAACAAAATAACATAAGCAACAGTTATTTGTGCAGAAATGTCTAGCTGTTAAGATGTTCAAGAAAAAGGACCAGACTGACTGGAGCTGAGAGAAAAGCTTCAATAATTAAATCAAGAATCTCAATGCACAACACATAGCATATTGAGATAAATGAGATACAACAGCAAAAGCATACATTAAGTTACAACTGTATTAACCAAAAACATGAAACTGAGGCTACAGTGGTGTGATGCGGAGAATGAGGCGGAAGCCGAAGTATGCGCACACAAAGTCTTTAATGAGCAAAGCAGTAAATACACACACCGGCAGCAAAGCTGTATATTCCTTTGAACAAATACGGCAGTTCGTGTAATGTAATCCACAGGACCGCACTGGGGAAAGCGCAGTGCTGGCAGCAGCAGAGAGAAACAGTGCAGACAGCGTAGCTTGTGGAAAAACAATAATGGACAACGTGTGGGTGAACATGGGCTGCTTATATGTGTGTGTGTGGTTAATGGAGATCAGGAGCACTGTGTTATTATTCAGGCGAGCAGCTCCTTGCAGGCAGGGCTGGTGTGGGTGAAGACGCAGGGTGCTCCATGACACCACCCTCTCCCCAAGGGGCGGCAACGGATGCCCTGACTCTGCGACGAGGCGTGGTGAGCGGCGTGGAACTCTTCCAGCAGTGTCGGGTCCAGCACGTCCTGCCTGGCCACCCAAGAACGCTTCTCCGGGCTGTATCCCTCCCAGTCCACCAAGTACTCGAGGCGACCCCCGCGCTGTCGGGAATCCAACACCTCCTGGACCACGTAGACCCCTGGCTGATCTACGACCTCCGGCTGGACGGGCGTGGCGGGGCCACCTGGAGGCTGAGAGACAGACGAGACATAAGGCTTCAACAGGGACACATGAAAGGCCGGGTGGATACGATACTTCAGCAGCAAATCCAACTGGCAGGACACGTCCTTGTTCCACCTGGCAACCCTAAAGGGCCCGATGAACCGAGGGCTTAACTTCTTCCGCTCCGCTTGACCGTTGGACTGAGAATGGTAGCCAGAGGAGAGGTTGACCTCTTTTCTTGAAAGAAAGCCTTACAGACACAGGAAATGAACTGAGGCCCTATGTCTGAGACAATCTCCTACAGAAGGCCAAAGGTACGGAAAACGTGGTGGAACAGGGCTTCGGCTGTTTTAAGGGCGGCGAGCAGACCCTTCAGAGGGATGAAGCGGCATCCCTTGAAGAAAAACGATCCACCACCACTAGGATGCACGTTTTGCCCTCTGACCGTGGTAGGTCGGTCACGAAGTCGACGCCCACGTGGGACCAGGGGCGCTGAGGGATCAGGAGCGGCACTAGCTTGCCCATGGGCAGGTGACGTGGGACCTTAGACATAGCGCAGGTGGTACATCCTGGACGAAGTGGGTGATGTCCCTTGTCATACCGGGCCACAAGTATTGCTCTTAGACGAGCTAAACCGTGCACTTCTCGCTTGGGTGGCCTGTGCCCAGCCCCTCGTGGACCGACTGAATGAGACCACGCCAACAGGTGGTGGGGACGAACACCCGTCCTTCCGGACAACCTTCAGGGGCAGGTTCCCGGAGCGGGGCCGTGCGGATCTCCTAGTCGATCTACCATACGATATGCCCCACAGTGAGTGAGTGTGGAAGGATGGGGTCTGGATCGCAGGGTTCCTCCAGCCCAAACAAGCAGGAGAGAGCATCAGCCTTTCCATTCTGTGCCCCGGCCTGGTAGGTGACATGAAACCGGAACCGGGTAAAGAAAAAAACCCAACGACCCTGCCTGGGGTTTAGTCTCCAAGCCTCTCGCAGGTATTGGAGATCCTTGTGGTCAGTAATTACAGTGAACGGGTGTTCGGCGCCCTCCAACCAGTGTCTCTATTCCTCCAGGAAGAGCTTTATCGGCAGAAGCTCCCGGTTGCCGATGTCGTAGTTCTGCTCGGCCGTGGAGAGCTTATGGAAGTAGAAAGCGCACAGGTGGAGCAGATTTGGGGAACCAGACCATTGAGAGAGGGCAGCCCCTACGCCAGTTGAGGAGGCATCGACCTCGGCCATGAACGGCCTCCTGGGATCCGGGTGGCGTAGCACGGGAGCGTGGCAGAAATGCCGGCGAAGACAAAGTATTTAATGACCAAATGAGCTGTATATTCCTTTGAACAAATATGGCAGTTGGAGTAATGTAATCCACAGGACCACGCTGGGGAAAGCGCGGTGCTGGCAGCAGCAGAGAGAAACAGTGCAGACAGTGTAGCTTGTGGAAAAACAATAACGGACAACGTGTGGGTGAACATGGGCTGCTTATATGTGTGTGTGGTCAATGGAGATCAGGTGCACCGTGTTAATATTAAGCAAGCAGCTCCGTGCGGGCAGGGCTGGTGAACCCAGGGTGCTCCCTGACAAGTGGACACTTTCACAAGATTCTGTGCTGAACACATACATTATAAATAATTAAATAATGTAAAGATAGCTTACTGGTTGAGGCTTATATATAGTATATTAGTTTAATCTGAAGACAAAACACACATCTGTAACTCTAAATATGTGTAAACGGTGAAGTCAGATGCAGTGTGGTAATCAGCAATAGTAGAATAGTTGTATTGGAGATTTAGTTCGCTGTGACAGATACTGTGGAGTGATGATATGTACAAAGTTATACTACAACAGCAGCACTTCCTGGGTGTGGTCTTCTAGAGACGTGTTCCCTCATGTGTAAAGTTCAGCACATACAGCACTATTATACAGAATCCTCACAGAGCTGTGTTCAGAAATGACTCAACTCTACAACTTACTGTACATAGTGAGATACACACCACTGATTCTTACTGTAGTTACAGGTCATTTATATTCATTAAATTATTAATTGTATTATCTAAAACAAAATTGAAATAAAGGTTTGGATACATTATGTTTAAAAAACGTTTAAATATGTATTTTATGTCTATATTTAATTACATTTTATTCTTTACAGCAGGCAGTCTTGCAGATAAAATTGGGCCGATGGATGAAGATGCCAACACTGTGGGAAAAGTATCAAACACTGTTACTCTGGAATGTTAATATGAGACCAGCAGTGATCGTATTTGGCTTCACTGGCACAAACAATATCCTAACAGCAGACCACAGTTTGTATTGCTTAAAGGTGCAAAATGAGTTCAATAAAAGTGGATCTCGATTCAAGGCACAAACCACCTCAAACTCCACTAAACTTACTATCAACAATTTACAGCTCTCAGATTCTGCACTTTATTACTGTGCTCTTGATTATGACACACAGTAATACAGAGTCACTAAAAGGCTGTACAAAAACCTAAAGTGTGTAAATAAACACAGACGATGACAGATATTTCCTTTACCCACTTGATATCAGTTAACCACAGACACACACAAAAATGTGGAAGCATTTTCAACTGAAAAAAAAAGAAGTAGAGAATAAAACTAAAAGAACGATGAATATATATATTCATTTATATTCTATACATTAATTTTCATCCTCAGATATATATTATATTATATATGTCCAGTGACATGCTGTCAGGGATTCCCCTGCCACGCCCCCCTCAGTAGCTGTCCGAGATTTCCCTGCCATGCCCCCTTTGGCCGCCGTCAGAGATGCACCCTGCCACGCCCCCCTCGGTAGCGCTCTTGGTGCCTCATTATCCCGTGCCTGCTAATCACCGACAGCCGTGACTCGTTATGGTTCAGGATATATAAACACACGTTCTCGAGTCACAGGCTGTCGGTCCTTGTATTGTCATGCTGGTGATACCCGTGGCTGCGCGACCGCCAGCATTCCCCGCTGGTTCCGTTTCCTATGGATTACTCTTAGCCGCTGCCGTTTACTTTCGTTTCGGACTCCAGGTTTCAGTTTGGATTGCTCGTCTCGAGCGGACATTCTTTGTTTGTTTTCTCGCCTCGGCAGCAGTGAGTGTTTTGTTTGTTGAACTGTTTTGGTTTAAATAAATCGACTATGATTGACTTGCTTCCGCTTCCGCGTCCTGTCTGTCAGCCTGACACATGCAAACATTTAATACATTTCTTCTTGTATCAGTGAAGTTAAAATTTGTGCCATTTTCTTACACAAAACAACAAATATTTCATTTAAGAAACTTTAAATGCCTATTCTTTTTTTTTATCATAAAATCCCATAAAAATAATATGCCTCATTGTTGAATTGTAGTATATTTTAAAACCTGACTGATCTCTGCATCTGTGTAAATCACATTCAACTCATTATTACACTGTGACCAACATTTTTTTTGACCTCTTTACAGTATTGCCTTTCTTTCTTTACCTGAGGACTTGCTTCTGCTTCCATCTCAGTGCCTACATCTGTGTTTACTTTTCATCAGCTGCACAGCTGTTCTGTGTTTCCTCTGCCCGTGCTATCCGCAAATGGAACCACAGTAACTTCTGTCTCTCCTGCTTTGTCTCCTGTGGGTTGTTCTGCAGCAGCATCAGGGTTCCTCCCAAAAGACCCAGTCATGACCACAGGGGGTTTATCATGACAGACTTTATCATGGAGGGGTGGATACATTCACAGTTATTATGAATATGCATTACATGCAGAAAAAAGGTGAAGCTTGCGATGGAGAAGTTTAAATAAACATCGCTGTTATTTATTTTAAAGCTGGAGGTCTGAACTAAGCCCTTAGTATCACAATGTTATTCCTCTTCTTGCTTTTCCTCACTGTTGCTGATATTGGTAAGTTGTATACATTTACACCTTATTTTTTTTATTTTATTATCCAGAAGAAGCACAATTTCAATGTAAGTTATTGCCTTGTAATGTTTTATATTAGAAGCTGCTGACATCAGCATTAAACCAGACCAAACCCATGTAATTTCAACTGAAGGCAGCAACATCACACTGGCCTGCACATATACTGGAACAGTTTACAAACTCCACTGGTATCTACAAAAACCTGGATCAAGACCAGAGTTTCTGCTGATTATTGATGAATCTAGTGGATTTGTCACAGAGGCTCAACCTCCTCATCCTCAATTTTCCATCGCAAATACTAAAATAGAGGAAAAGAAAGTGGATCTGCACATCTCCTCTGCTGCTGTATCAGACTCTGCACTGTACTACTGCGCTCTGACGCCCACAGTGACAGGAAACCCAACTCCACTGTACAAAAAGCACTACACATGACTGCAGCAGAGTCATGCTTTTCTTACTAAAAGGAGCTGTTTACATGTTTACATTCATTTCCATGATATCAACTACACCTGTTCTTCTGTCATACACAATGTTTGTGTTATCCAAACTCCTGATCTGTTTTTTTTTAGTAACGAGCCTCAGCTGTAATCTACACACTGTCAGCTTGATTTCACAGAACTAAAATTCTCATTATATATAATGTCTTTACAAAAGCAATATACCTTCTGTATCAAAAAGACTGAGCTCAGGGAAAAGGAAATATGAAGCGCAAAACAGGAAAACAAAATGAGAAATTAAGAAATTAAAATCTAAAAGTTTAAAGATGTATGAATGATTTTTGTAAGTCCAGTGTTTCTGTCTGATATTTAATTTATATTTCTGAATATATAAATTGTAAAATATGCCTTTGTTTGATGATCAAAGTCATATATATATATATAAAAAAATATATATATATATATATATATATATATTGATCCGAAATTCTATCCTACACACATAAATGCAAACATTATTAAATAAAGTAAATAATATACAAAAGTGTGCAGAGGTTTATGTACAGTTTCTTTGTTATATCATGAGACACAACATATCCAATAAAACCCAAACAGAAAGATATATAAGTATGTAGAGTGTGTGTGCGTATAAAAAATATATGTGTATATATATATATATATATATATATATATATATTTGTCTCCAGCATGGACAAGCACATACTACAAGTACTACTGTTCCCATTTTGGACATGTTGCATTTACAGTTTCATGTTTGGATGACAACCAGCTCTACTTTTACACACATAAACAAAATTATTTTATTACACTTGTGAGTCAGAGGCTTGATTTGATGGCATCTTTCATGGTATTACAAAGAACAACAGCTTTTTCCCTCAACTCAGTAAAACAGGTAAAAAAAATGTATCATATGTAATAAACAATATTTGTATTAGTATTACAACGTAATTTAAATGTATTTATTATAATTTTACCGCATTCTTTGGACACTACGTTTTTCCTACGCTTTGAACCCTGCGGCTTAAACAACGAAGCAGCTAATTTCTGAATTTTTCCTGGGTTTTTCCCGGTTTCACAAACTTTAAGACAAAAAACTGAGCGACAAAACATTAGACCAATCAAATTTCCGAACGGAAACGAAAAAACGCACCTCACCTGTGTTATGAGCTGCACGGCATCGGGAGTAAAAAAAAAAAAAACGTTACACCGTGTGTAACGTGTCTTTCGTTAAAAAAGCCTGTGTAAAGTACCTTAGTGTAGACACTTATAGACAGGTGCAGCTTATTTATATTAAAAATTTAAATATTTGTAAAATTCAGTGGGTGTGGCTTATATAAGGGTCAAATATAATAACAGGATAAAAGTTTTCATAATTACATATTTTTCTGCTTTCAGTTTGTATATACTGACAGATAAACAACAATCTGTCAGTAACATTGGTGACTCTGTGATGTGATGCTGTGAGGTGGAGCTTCAGGAACCTTTAGAATACCAGATTAATTTACAGAACTTTTCACTGATTTAAGAGCCTTCATCATGTTCACTGTTATATTTATGTGTCTGTGGATTTCACTAGGTGAGATATACACTGACTTTTTGGTACTCAGAAACATTAAAACTGATTTATCAGTGTGTGTGTGTGTGTGTGTGTGTGTGTGTGTGTGTGTGTGTGTGTGTGTGTTTAAGTGAGACTTATATAGTTTTCGGTTTGATTAAGTAAAAGCTTAAAACGTATGTTCTCTTCTCTATGACAGGTAACTACATGGCAGATTCAGTAAAGTCACTTTCACTCATAAAGCTGTAGATGAAGTTACTCTGTCCTGCAAATACGAAACAAGTGCAACAAACACCATCCTGCACTGGTACAGACAACATCCAAAATCTAAACCTGTGTTCCTTCTTTACATCGATCTGTTTGGAGGAAAATCTAAACCCCATGCCACCACGTCTGGATGCTGAACTGGATAAAAATAATAAACAAGTGGATCTGATCATCTCCTCTGCTGCTGTATCAGACTCTGATCTATACTACTGTGCTCTGGTGGCCACAGTGACAGGAAATCCAGCTGCACTGTACAAAAACCTCTACACAGTTTTATTACACTGAAGGCAAATAAACTATTAAAGTTCAATCATTTGCAGCTCTTTAATCCTAATGTTACTAATCACCACTGCGGCCCAGGTTCAATCCCCAGTCAGGGAACCAACCCCAGCCACTTTCAGTGGATAAATGAGAAGGGTTGCGTTAGAAAGGGCATCCAGCGTAAAAACATGTACCAAATCAAACATGCGGAGAATCCGCTGTGGCGACCCCTAACGGGAGAAGCCGAAAGAAAGTTTATAATTGGTCCCTTTTGGATTATACAAGAGCAGCAACAATATTAAACAGTTATTAATCCTTGGTGTTAAAAATCCATCTATTCATCCATTCATTCAATAATATTCAGTTGCCACATAAAGTGATTCTGACCTAGTAGCACTTTAGAGTAACTTTAGTCCAACTACTGCCATGTGATTGCTGAAAAACATATAAAATGTATTATAAAACAACTCTTGTTCAAAACGGATTCATTTACGCATTTAACATTTTTATATATTAGTAAATTTTTACATAATTTTTATGTTGATATTTTTATGTAAAACTGCTTTGTGACAATGTCAATTGCTCTTTACAAATAGAAGTGACTTGAATTAAATTAAAGAAAGCTACAGTATAATAATTATCAGTGAGATAACAAGGGTCTGGTGATGCTTCTGTATTCTGGACTTCATGCAGTTCTGACTTGAAAGAATTTAAATTCTTATATAAAATAATACTAATTAAATTTATAATTATTGTAGTTTGACCACACACCTGTATGTGAAGTAAATATTTATTATTAAACCTAAGTGTGTTATCAGTTATCTTATTGTGGGCCAAATACTAGAGGTTCATACAACCCTGTTCACATCCTTCAGAGATACTGATGACTTTGATAATGAATTTCTTAATATTCTCTGTAATATTGTTTGTCTCTTGCATGGAAAAGCACATAATGATGCATTAAATGAAATAGGATGAGATTCCGTTGTATTGGAGGTTTAACCCTAAACACTTCTAACTTTACTTGTGTACACAATGTTCATGTTAAAATGACAACCAACCATAATGGAATCAGATCCAATCATTTTACTCAACTCCCCTTTAAGGCTTGACAGCTCAGTGACATACAAAACCACCTGTTTTTCTCCTCATATCACCTCAGTCACATATAATCAAAAATGTTTGTTATAAGCGATAAACAAAATAATATTAACAGTAAAAAAAATACATTCTTTGCTGCACTTAATGATGCCTGGTGGTGCTGAGTCCTATAATGTAGAGAAACTACTGAATCAAAATACATTGCAATGTCATTCTTAAATAACAATATATATTTTCAAATGTGCTCAGGACAAGTTTCCTATGTGAGGCTGAATGTAAAGTCTGGATGCTTCAAAAACCTTTATGTTATTAACAGTTAATACAGTGAACATAACATACAAGTACAGAAATAATATTTTCATTCAGCTAAAACCATTGATGATGTTCACTGTTATATTAAAGTGTCTGTGGCTTTCACTAGGTGAGTTATACACTGACTTTTTAAATGCAGAAATATCTTTTTGAAGTAGTGATGAAATAATGTGTAGTGATGAGAAAAAGTCATGTTAAATGTAAATCTGGTTTGATTATTACAAGAAAACATTATGATATTTTCTCTATGACAGGTCACTCCATGGCAGATTCAATAAAACCACTTTTCACTCATAAAGCTGTAGATGAAGGTGATAATGTTACTCTGTCCTGCAGATACAAACCAACAAGCTCTTCTACAGGAAACAACCTGCACTGGTATAGACATCATCCAAAGTTCCTTCTGAATATTATGCAAACTGGAACTATAATTTACAAAGTCTTAACAAGAATGGATGCTAAAGTTGATGATGGTGATAATAAACAAGTGTATCTGATCATCTTCTTTGCTGCTGTATCAGACTCTGCTCTATACTACTGTGCTCTGGTGCCCACAGTGACAGGAAATCCAGCTGCTCTGTACAAAATCCTTTACACAGTTTTGCTTTATGGGAAGCAGTTTTAATGATTATTTTCAGTCATTTACATGCTATCAGGAAGAAAATATTTCTTTCTCTAATCATATAAAATGTTTATTCTTTTGGGACGTGCCTTCACCTAACAGCCTGAAGGTCTCTGAAAAGTAGAAATGTGACAAGAAATTCATGTATAAATGGTGAATATTTATTTTTTACTGACTTTTAACAGTTTTACTATTTTTTTTTCACTGTTCTTTAAAGATCTGTGCTTGACAATGTACATTTGAAAGCCACCAGCTTAATAGATTTTCCCCTCCTCCCTTCTACCAGACTCTTTACTCCACCGCTATCTAGCAGAAAGAATCAGAACATCTGGGCCTCTGTCTGTAACTGTCTGTAACAGCTTCTTCCCTCAGACAGTCTCCCGGATCCTACACCACCATGTAATTTATATACATCACTAAAATCATGAATGAAATCACCTACTTTAATACTTATTTCAAACACTGCATTTAACATCACACAAGATGAACATTTTTTACATTTCAGGTATTTTAAATATATAAAATGTAAAAACATTGATATCTATCTGTATGCTGTTTTAATTTTGGGTCTGGTTTCTCGTATGATTTACTGCTTGTAACTTTACAGATAGATTTCTGCAAATCTGTTTCGAAACAATGTTTTTTTTTTCAAAAGCGCTCTAGAAATATTACATTAAATTAAATTAAATTTACACCTCCACTAACTGAAGCTACTATTTGGCAGTGGCAGCTCATCTATAGGGAAAGATGAAGGCAGATAAAAACATCCAAATCATCCTTTCAAAATGTTTATCACCATAAAGTCTTTATTTACAGCACACTCTATACTGTATTATCATCACTTAGTCCTGGATTTAATTAAATACTATATTTAATGAATTATTTCTCAACCTGATGCCAGAATTGACATGACTGCACATTTATATCTACTGATCAACTTAAACAATATCCATCAAACTTTATAAAGAGAAAGTAGATGTGGAGAACTTTCCTGTATCAGACTCTGCTCTGTACTACTGCACCAGGAAGCCCACAGTTACAGTGGCAGTCAAAAGTGAAGACAGAAATGATTTTCTCTCAGGAGATGAAGCTGTTTACATGTTTCAATTAAATACTATTTTTAATTCCCAGACAGGTTCCAGTTTCCATTTAAAAACCAGCAAACATATTTTTACTTATCCATTTAATGATTACTGGTTGAAGAGTCAATAATGAAAAACCTTTTAAACTCAGTGTTAATTTTAAATTAAAATAAACTGTTTGTACAATTGTTTTTAATCCTGTTTAAAAGTCTTTCTCCACAAGAGTGCAGTCACTTATCTTGTTGTTAAACATGTACCAGGTTCCTGCCACATCTGTCAGCAATGTTGAACTCTTTGATTATGAGTATACTTTGCACAACAATACACATACACACACTCACACAAGTAAGTACCACTGCAACCTTCACTGAACCCAGCAAACCTCCCACATTGTGCACTGTTAAATACTTAGAAAAAGGTTATTGTATTTAATAAACATGATTTGCTTTTATGGAATGAATAAATTCATTCATGACAGTAATGTATAATTAATTTAGCATATTCTTTAGTAAAAATAGCAATAATACCTTTAAAAAAATGTACAATGACTTACTTATTCACTTATTATTACTTACATACTTGTTCACAGTAATTTATGATGAGGCTGAAGCCCCCAATGCAGCGACACCACTTATAAAAACAAATATAACAGAACATTTCAATATTTCATTATTTAATCAGCTAATTATAATTTTTGTCAACAACAATCTGTCAGTAACATTGGTGACTTGGTCATGTGATGCTGTGAGGTGGAGCTTCATGAACATTTATGATGCTACAGAGTGCAGAAAGTACAGTAAAGTGGTTTTCAATAGGTGAATTACATTCAGATTATTTTGTTGTTTAAAAAATCTATTGCATAATTTGTGATTCATTATTCTGTGTTTTTGCAGTTATATAATAATGGATTATATAATCATTAAATGTTTTCATCTCTATGACAGGTGACTCCATGGCAGATTCAAAAGAGCCACTTCTCACTCATAAAGTCGTAGATGAAGGTGATAATGTTACTCTGTCCTGCAGCTACAAAGACTTTAGTGGTACTGTACAGAATCTGCAGTAGTACAAACAAGATCCAAAATCTAATCCTAAATTCATTCTTTATATTTATGAAAGTGGAGCTTTAAGTCCCAACAACCCACCAAGAACGAGTGCTAAAGTTCATGTAAATAAACAAGTGAATCTGCACATCTCCTCTGTTGCTGTATCAGACTCTGCACTGTACTACAGCGCTCTGAGGCCCACAGTGACAGGAAACCCAACTCCACTGTACAAAAAGCACTACACATGACTGCAGCAGATTCATGCTTTTCTCACTAGATAGAGCTGTTTACAGGTTTACATTCACTTCTATGATATCGACTACACCTGTTCTTCTGTCATACACAATGTTTATGTGTTATCCGAACTCCTCCTCTGGTTTTTATTAGTAACGAGCCTCGGCTGTAATCTACACACTGTCAGCTTAATTTTACAGAACTTAAATTTTTATAAAATATTACGAAAGAAATATACCTTCTGTATCAAGAAGCCTGAGTTTAGGGAAAAACAAAGGAGAAGAGATGCCGTTTAAAGCTGTATAATTGATGAGTTTTTCTGTAAGTAGATGTCTGTACTTTTTTGTTTAGTAAGTTTTTTTTGTTTGTTTCAGAAGTCAAGTGCTTCTGTCTGATATTTAATTTATAGTTCTGTATATGTAAATTGTGAGATGGGTTCTGATCACAGTCAAATATATTATTGAGCCAAAATTCTATTCTACACACATAAATACAAACATTAATAAATAAAGTAAATAATATACCAAAGTGTGCAGAGGCTTATGTACAGTATGTTTGGTAAATAATGAGACACAACATATCCAAAAGATATACATGCAGCATAGTGCAAAGATGCAGTGTGTTGATCAGCAACAGTGGAATAGATGTGTGTGTATTGGAGACTCAGTTCACTGTAACTAATACTGTGAAGTGATGATCTGTACAAAGTTATACTACAGCAGCAGCACTTTCTGGGTGTGGTCTTCTAGAGACGTGTTTCCTCATGTGTAAAGTTCAGCACATAAAGCACTATTATACAAAATCCTCACAGAGCTGTGTTCAGAAATGACTCAACTCTACAACTTACTGTACATAGTGAGATACACACCACTGATTCTCACTGTAGCTACAGGTCATTTATATTCATCAGTAAATTCAGTGTACTTTTTCATATTTATGTTTAAAGCTTAAAACTATGTATTTCTAAATATTAGAAATTATTTGTTTTAGTGTGCTTACAAAACTACTTCTTAGATTTATTTCTTTATTATTTTGTTCTTTACAGCAGGCAGTTTAAATTGGGCCAACAGATGAAGATGCCAATGGGAAGGAAACAGAAACTGTTACTCTGAAATGTTCATATGAGACAAGTAATGAATACATTTGGCTTTACTGGTACAAATAAAATCCTAACAGCGCACCACAGTTTTTACTGTTTAATGGTGCAAGATCAAGATCTGGTCAGAGTAGCACTCCTGATGATCATCGATTAGAGTCAGAAACATACAGAGACTCTACTAAACTTACTATCAGAGGTCTAAAGCTTTCAGATTCTGCTCTTTATCACTGTGCTCTTGGAGACGCAGCACAGTAATACAGAGTCAGTAAAAGGCGGCACAAAAACTCATCAAAGATTTTTCCTTTACCTACTTGTTATCAGTAAACCAGAGACACAAACAGCATCTATGGTAACAGATGCAGCTGAATGGAAAAATAATAATAATAATAAAAATTGACTAAAGATTCCAAATACACATCAATCACATTACATTCACAAATATACATTTACAGCATTTATCCGATTCTCTTTTCCAGAGAGATGAACAAAAGTGCTTTGAAGGCTCTATGAATAAATATATTGAGACTGGTTCACTAGGTTGCAAACTGAGAATACCATAACAGTAAAAAGTCTGTGGGGAGGAATTTTATCACAATTTCTTTTTAATGACATAATGACATAAAACAAACAGGGTAAATAAGTGCTAGTCTACTGGAGATGACTTTTAAGCCCCGTTTTAATATTGATCATTTATTAATTATTTTAATATACTCCTCAAACTAAAGATAACTCAAATGTTATTTTCATACACAATAAAATACTATATTTCCCTTCTACAATATTAATTAATAAAAGTACCATTAAAGTGATTTTTGTTAATTCCAACCTGTTTGTTTTTGTGATGTGTGTGACTTAAGCAAATATCTCAACATAAATTAAAAATACAATGAGAATTTTTCCATTACAGTTTTTCTCAGTTGCTTTGGAGCATTTCGAATCATCCTTAAGATTTGCAAATCAGTAAGTGCATTCTCAAAACAATGTGTACAAACAGCACAATACATTGGATTTCTTGCAAAAGCCTGTTTTCTGTTCAAAATCCTTAGTACTTCTCTCAAAAGTAAATATTTGTGTCAATGAACATGTCATTGCCATCAAAATACCAAGTCCTTTTATTATTGTTTACGAACAAGATAGTCAAAATGTTTAGTCATTTTTTCAATATGACAATGCTTTATTTTAGTATTTCTTGATGTAAACTATCTTTTGAATTATAAGTATTGAAAATGCATGAAGCTGAATTGGCAACTATGAATTTCAACAGCACAAATTTACACATTGCTGTATGTGGGATATTGATTGTAAGAGGATTCACACTTTTTAATTTTTCTTCACTAGTGGACTGACTAAAAAAATTACAATATAATGTCATTGTGATAGAAAATAAAAAGACACAAATTAAAATTCCAAAAGGTAAACATAGGAAACACTTCTTAGGCAGAACTGCACATGTCGCACTATACAGTGCAATCTGTCTCTACCCCCTTGAGCACCTTTACCCAGGGGCAATTCTAGGATATTTTTAATAGGGTGGCACAGGGGGGGAACCAAGAACCAGTCAGTGGAGACCAATGGGAAATGTCATATTCCCCAACACAAATGGGATGACATAAATATGGCACTACACAAGTGCCTGGACAATGCATTTCTCTCAGTCGCTTTGGAGCGTTTCTCAGATCAGAAATGAAATTCTCAAAACTACTTGTTCAACCTCGACTTCATTTAGTCATTTGTGCTTATCATAAGAACATTTCTCATTGCTTTGATCAAATTGCAAATGCTTTGGTACATCATTTAATTGATTGTGTACAAGTGTCTGCTTTTTCCTACATTATCAGTTTTGTAGGTCATGTTTATCAAAACATATTATACTATTTTTACCTAAATGGTTTCAACCCCCAAAACATTTAGGCATCAGTTCATTGCATAAGTCATTTAATGCAAAATAGTTAAAGCAGTTGTCAAAATTTGTCAAGTTCTTCTTCATCACAGTTCCATTAAACTTTTTTGGTAAATGTGTCTTGATGAATTGTGCAGATGAACCTTGAATGTCACTAATAAGATAAGATAAACCTTTATTCGTCCCACAGTGGGGAAATTTCCAAAACAGTGGGGAAATTTCCAGGGGCGTGAAGCCCCTGGAAATGAAGGGGCGTGTTCACTTTCAGATCAACCAATAATCAACTAGTTCTCTAAAATAGCTCAAGGCTGAATCTCGTGAACCTTCAATTGGCGAATGTATATAAAAAGAGCAAAACACAGGTTTACAATTGTTGAAAATGGATGAACAACTAGGAAACAAACATGGTCGAGAGCCAACAATAAGAATGCATGCTGGAATGGTAAGGAGGCAAAATAGGGGAAGAGGAAGAAGAGGCCAGAGACAGAGACGCATTTCAGATGAAATTAGAGCCACTATTGTGGACCATTTTGTCACTCATGGCCTCACAATGGTATTACAAGGGATGATATCTGTTGTGATGTAGATAAAAATCTGACAGATTGCACTGTATAGTGCGGCATGTGCATTTCTGCCTAAGAAGTTAGGCTATGTTCTATGTTTACCTGTACTGTACTTAAATTGTTAAGTTCATCTAACTTGGTGCTCATGTAGACTGTACTTAACTTGTTAAGTTCATCTAAGTTGGTGTTTTATAATTGGCACTTAAACTATTAAGTTCACTTACTTACATATTCAAGTCAACTTAACAATTAAACTGAAATTGCAAATGATTATACATTGAATTGACTAATATTATTGTTCTTTTGACTGTTAAATCTTTATTCAGTCCAAAAAACACATTGAAAATCATATTGAACATTGAACATGTTTTGTTTATTTGTTAAAACATTTACATTTCAATAAATAAAACACAACTGGTCACAGCCACACTCTACAAAAATGTACAGATAAATAAATTAAATTTCAGTGTAAATAAAAAAAAAACATCAGAATTAACATCACCTTAACTGCTGCACAACATCACTGCTGCAACTTTGTGCACATAAACAACTAAACATTTTTAACAGTAAAGCTGGTTTGCCAAAGACTGTACTTTGGGCTTGAGGGCATTCTGTCCCATTGACATCAGTACCCGCTGTATAAAATCAAAAGTGTTTGCAAGGGATTTGGGGTAATTCAGGCCTAACGCATAAATTAGCCCAAAGAGGACACACATTGCTTGTGTGAGGTCCGGCATCTTGTCCATCACCATTTGACCTTCAAGAATTATGCCAATCGAGGAATTGAAATGCAAGGAGTTGGGGGGCTGAAGATCGGTGTGCTCAAATAAGATCCCCACTGGCACATCAAGGATAGAATTGCGATGATCAGATACCTAGTGAAGACAAGAATAAATCTATACTGTGGTCATGCATTTATTGTAGAACATCAATGCATATTTAGCAGATTTCACACTAAATATATGCACATCACTTATATTGACATTGTTATTAGCCACATACTACCACATTAGCCACACACAATTAAGCACAAAGCAAATTGTTTACATATATAAATGTATTTTTATTATTCATAAATGTTTTGCAACAAATACACATGTGTAATAATGTATATATACATACATACATGTGAACAGGGCAGCCAATTTTTGTACCTTATTTACCCTTAAACGAATTATTATTATTCTTTTGTCAAGGCATTGACAATTCTGTTCCTTTGTTTCCTGAGAGTGTTGTAAGATGAGTACATCTTAAGGAAATTTTCATTTAGGGTGAACTATTGCTTTAAAATCAACATGATCCTGAAATACTGAGACTGCTGTGAGCACAGGTAGCTCTTAAAATGTAAACAGGTTATAATCAGATGAACTTACCGAAAAAGACTTAAAAAAAGCAAACAGGACAGGCAGTCCTCGCAGCACAAGGGTTCGGACAGTTGGCTGGGCTAACTTTCCGAGAAAACATACAATTCCATTAATGCCACAACTATTCACAAATAATTTAAAATGAATGTTGAAAACATGAAAGGCTTTCAAGTTGTCTTATAGTAAATGAGACTAATAATCACTAACCTCAAATTGCTGTACAAAACATCATAAAGAAAATTATATTTTATTATAATTAATAATATTCAAAATTAATGTTACATTTAAACCAGCCTAAACCAGCAAAAACGGATAGGCTAGCTAGACAATTATTGATGATAAATGTGAAGATGGACTGCTAAAGGACACTTTTTTCTTCCTAAAAACACACGATTATCTAATGTATAAAGAATGTACATCTTACAAGTCAAATTCTGTTTCTTAATATGATTTCTAAAATAATGTTCACAAAATTGATAGCGATGTTAGCAAAGTTAGCAAATGGGAAACACAGTGTCTGATAGATTTGTAATGATGACCGGGTGGTTCTTTGGAAAATGTAAAATTAAGATTTAAACATATTTGACAATTAAAATAATATATTCAAGTTAATTTCTGCATAATAACTTTACTTACCGAGTTTAAAAAGTCGAAAGACAAGAAGAACAATTCCAGAATTTTCCAGCCTCAGCAACAGGCATTAAGGACCGCCTATAGGATTATTCTACCAATCACTGCATTAGTTCTCTTGTTGCCAGGCAAAAGTCCTTAAATAACCAATCACCATGAAAGGAGACCAGAGTGGCTATTTTTATGAATCAGGATTTTGAGTTCATAACAGTCAAAATTTTAAGTTGAAGTATTTTGCAGCTAAGTAAGTTAATCTAATATATATTTTTGAGTTAGGGTTAGAAAAATTCAATTTCAAGTAGTGTTAACTCAAGATTACTTGATTATTTAAGTAATGACAGAATTATGGTTTACAGTGAGTGGGTATAGAGGGAGAAAAGGAGGGGACCAAGTACAGAGCCTTGTGGGACACCAGTGGTGAGTCTGCTTGCAGATGTGGATCCCCTCCATGTTACCTGGTATGAGCGACCTTCCAGGTAGGAAGCAAACCATTCCCATGCTGTTCCACGGATACCGAGGCTCTTGAGGGTTGACAGAAGTGTCTTGTGGTTGAATGTGTCAAATGCTACTGAAAGGTCCAGGAAGATAAATACAGATAACAGCTTGGCTGACCGAGCAGCATGCAGTTTCTCAGAAACAGTCAAAGGGCTGTCTCTGTGGAATGTGCCGCTTTGAACCCAGACTGGTTATTGTCATGGAGGTTGTTCTGTGAGAGATAGACAGACAGTTGGTTAAAAACAGTGCGTTCCAGAGATTTACAAAGAAAGGAGAGAAGTGATACCTGTAGTTGTTGATGTCTGTAGTTGTTGATGTATGATGGATCCAGAGCAGGTTTCTTCAAGATAGGAACAACCCATGCTTGCTTAAAGGTAGTTGGTACATAGCCAGATGTTAATGACCAGTTAATGATTGTGGAGATGAAGGGCAGGAGCTCATGTGTGATGTGAAGCATAGTTGAAGTGATTGGATCCAGAGGACAGGTAGTGGGATTGCAAGATTGGATGACTTGCAGTATCTCATCTTCTGTTAAGGTTGAGAAGCTTGACAGAGACATAGTGGATTGTCGGCTGTGTTGTGTAGTCATTGTTGGGGAGGAAGTGAAGGTCTGGCAGATTTTCTTAATCTTCTCATCAAAGAAGGAGGCAAAGTCATTAGCAGTCAGAGAGGATGGAGCAGGTGCAGCAGGTGGGTTCAGTAGTGAAGAGAAGATGTTGTGAAGCTTACGAGGATCTTGTGCAGAGGCCTCAAGATTTTGCTTGTAGAAGGCAGTTTTAGCAGAAGTCACCTCCATAGAAAATTTGGTCAGAAGTGCGCGGTAAGATGCGAGGTTTACATCGAGTTGTGATTTTTTCCACTTCCTCTCTGCAGATCTGAGTTCTCGACGATTGCTGCGCAAAACCTCCGACAGCCACGGTGTGGGACAAGAAGTCTTTTTGGGTTTTGTAGTCAAGGGGCAAAGGAGGTCCATGGTTGAGGAAAGAGATGAGAGGAAGGAGTCAGCAGCAATGTCAAAGGGTAGAGAGGTGCATCCCTCCTTGCCTTCACCTGTTCATACCCAGGATGCTTCTACCCAAAACTAAGCCTGAACTACTGTTTGAGCTTTTTTTTTCCAACTCTCCTCCCTCCAAATATTCTCCAACCACTCCACTTCTTATTCCTTAGGACCTGACACCATTGTTCTCTCACCGTGAACTTTTTCTTCCCCAGCAAGTCGTTTTTATCTTTACTTCCTTCTTTATTCTCTAACTTCGTCCACCAGCTTTACCTGCTCTTTCAGCCTTTAAAATATAAGTGTGACGTATTTGCACGATTATGGATGGTGATGATATAATGTATGCTGTGCTTTTGTGTATATCTTTTGTGTATAACTATTTTGCCTCTTTAAGCATGATTATTTGATTTTGATGAACTCTCTTTATACACCGAGTTTAATTCTGCGAAGCTGAGTAATATACTATATTAATGCTGAGTAATGGTTATATGTATAAAGCTTGGATTTAAACTAATATAAGCAATGTTATATGTTTAAAAGCTTCAATGATATTGTTTTTGCTTATATTTATTTTATTATGCTGGCCTCCCCTCCCTCATATATGAGATGCACATGCTATGCGGTTCCTCACCTAGGTAACCTTTATACACCAGACAAAAAATACCCTGCGGTTTCTAGCCTAGCTAATCCGCTTGTTTTTGTTGTTGTTGTTGTTGTAAAATTTTGCACACTCTGCAAAACTGCATCTGTTATTCTCCAATACTATTCTCCGATAAACCTATCATACTCTTATCACAACTACCTTTATTTAGTTTTTATTATTTTGGTATTCTACTCTATTTTTATAACTAAAACTAGCTAAATTTCTCGACATTACGTAGCAGTTTCATTTCTCTGAATGATGTGTTCAAAGAGAACTAAGAAAATTCGGAGTGTAGTTACAACTATGCAAATATTTTTATAGACTTTAGACCTAGAGCAGGTATCAGGGTAAGCTAAACAAAACAGTCAAGTGAGTAAGATCTTCACCAACTTTAAATGAGTTGGCCCCCTTTCTACTATAAAGAAAGGATCTTTCCGTAGGCTCTCAAATATTTCAGCCCTGAATGCTCACTTAGGCAGGCTTCTTAGGCCAACAGACCAATTCATACACAGATTAAGGGGGTGCTGTTTTGATCCTGCTTGCATGTATCCACTGTGGCTGATAATCAGTCAGAACTCCAGTTCTGGTTACAGCTAGAACAGTCGTTGGACCCTGATACTTCGGCTCACCGACCTTGGTAGGCTTCAGACTTCGTATCAGGACATGCTGATTAGGCACAAGGGTGTGATGGGTTTTATGTGGGCAGAGGAAGAGTTAGTGAGACATCAGCACTAATAGAATTTCATTATTTTTAACCAGGGCAGAAATGTAGTCGTCCATCATCACTTCCAGATTACCTAAGGAAGAAATGCCAGTGCGGCCCCTGCCCCATGAAGTCAGGAAAGGCCGGCCTATTAGAATTTCAAAAAGTGACAGTTTAGTAGTTAAAGATGGGGCCATTCTCATTTCTGTGAGTACTGCCGGGAGAACAACAGTCCAATTTCGGCCTGTTTCAATGCAGAAATTCTCTCTACCACTCCAGCTGACTGTGGGTGATAGGGAATATAAAAATGCCAATCAATTGCTAAGCTTTTAGCCAAAAGTTGTGTTACTTTAGAAGCAAAAGGTGTGCCGTTATCACTTTTAATCACACGATGAATATCAAACCTAGAGATGATCTCTATTTTTACAACTTTTTTAGCGTTCTCTGTCACACATGCAAATGTTTCTGGCCACTTACTGAATCTGTCAACTATAACCAACAGGTTTCTCAAATTTCCTTCTGGTGGCAAATGTGTGAACTCTATCTGTAGGTGTTGGAAAGGTTGCTCAGGAAAAGTAAGTGCATCATGTCGTACAGGTTAATGTATGTTAGTTTTGGCACAAGTCAAACATGAATCTAACACTAGCTTGGTTGTTTTAGCTACATCAGCAATACAGTATGATGAGTTCATAGCCTGTGTGACTTTAGCTATGCTAATGTGTGACATCCCATGGTATTGCTTTTTCAAAACTATTAAAGCTAGTTTAGGCAGAGCAATTTTTCCAACTTCATCTCTAATGATACCAGCAGAATATGATTTACAGTGTTTCGAAGCACTTTATGTTCTCCTCAGTAGGCTGACTCTGAAGCATTTTTTTTAGGTCAATATCTGGTATATTGGAGATATGTGTCATCATCGGGATCTCAGGATTTGTATGTATTGTGTCCAAATCTACCGTTTCCCGGAATTACCTCTGAATCACCTGCAGCATGTCCTTTAACCTTAACTATGGCAGGGAGTTTAAGCATAGTTCACCTATGAGATTAAAATGTGCTATGGGCTTTCCATCAGCAGTTTTAAAGTGTCTTTGCTTACATGTTTAGGCAAAATCATGCACAACATCATAAGCATACTTAGAATCAGTGTATATAGTCACTAGTTTACCTTCAGACAACTGACATGCTCTTGTAAGTGTGACCAACTCTGCGGCTTGTGCAGATGTCTATGGTAATGGTTTAGCTTCAACTATTTCATCAGGTAATCTTACAACCGCATATCCACATAAAGACACATCAAAGGGTTTTGAACAAATTTATCTACATATATGCAATCCCCCTCTTCCAGGGCCTTATCTAAAAGATCGGGCCTACAAAAGGTCTCTTGTTGTTTAAGTCAAAAGCCTCGTCAAAAGCGTCTAAGTCAATAAAGTCTAGTAGATCGCGCAACGTTACTACAGCTGAATGCGGCTAAGACGAAGGCTTACTGGTTAAGTTTTCTGTTGCCAAGTGCGTGATTTCATAACCAGATCTACGTTGTGCTGTCATATCTTGTGTGTAGAGGTTATGTAAAATAGCTGTTACCTGATGTGAGGTGTACAGTATCAAAGGATGTAACAGCACCTTTTTCTCAGCATCCTGGACCATCAGACCATCAGCAGCCACTGCACGCAAGCATGAGGGCAACCTTTGTGCTATGTTGTCTAAAGATTTGGAAAGATACGCAACAGGGCGAAATCTCTCACCATGTTCCTGGGCTAGAATCCTTGCAGCCATACCACCATGTTCATGCAAATAAACGTGAAAAGGCTTAGCATAATTCAGAAGACCTGGAGCTGGAGCAGACTGTAAAGCCTTCCTGTATTTCATAGTAATATTATGCTTATGAGTATAAAATGTAATATTTTAATAAAAACAACAAAAAAAACCTTTTTTATAAAAGAAATTCAGATTTTTTCAAACCATCATTTGTCATCACATTTTGCAATTAATATTTGCACATTCAATGGTTTTCAGTTAATAATGCTTATAAATATGAAAAGTCATAATTTCACAATAACTTGTAAAAACTTGATTTGTCATATCATGATCGTCATTGAATTTTTGCACTTTTTTTACAGTTTTTATGAAATTCACATTTTACCAATTAATTTTATATCTATAAGAGAAAAGTAATTTTAATGGCAAAACATGATATATCATGAAACTCATTTTCACAAAAACTCATATTTTTATGAAAAAGTTAAAGATTGTTTTAATGAAATAATGGTTATGAATAAGAAATGCATAATGTGTTGCTGATATATATGTATATATATATATAATTTAATTTAATTATTTTTTTTTTTAATCATCACGTTTTGCGTAGGTTTTTTTCACTTTTCATGGTTTTTAGTTAATTGATACTATTGAATATGAAGAGTCAAATTTCTCACTTTAAATTTTGAAAACTTGATTTGTCATATAACATTTATTTATTTATTTATTTATTTATTTTTTTACAGTTTTTCATTAAATTATTCCTTGTATATAAAAATTTCTATTTTTATCAATTTTTTTATATTCATATAAAATGTACAATAATAACTATCACATTTTTATTGAAAAAAAATCATATTTTTGTGGTCACTTTTTTGTTTTTCATTCACTTAAAGCACTTTTTTAAAGGTTTTCCATGATCATATGATTTACAGTTTTACAATTACTCATTTTATTATGGTAAAGGTTAATGTATTTTCTTAACATTATGATTATGAATAGAAAATTATTATATTGTTATATTTTGATTTAAAAAAATATGAATTAAAAAAATATTTTCCAACAATTCTTTGTTATATCAAGTTTTGCGTCAAATTTTTGCACTTACAACTGTTCGTAGTTAAATGGTGCTTATGAATATGAAGTCATATTTTTCATGATAAATTTATAAAACATTTGTTTTATCATTTCATGTAAGTTTTTTTATATTTCAAGTCATATTGCAGTTTTTAACGTGTATTTATTAAATAGTGCTTATAAATATAAAAATTTATATTTTCACAATAATTAAAAGCCATATTTTTGTATAAGCATAATGTGTCATATGTCTGTTTATATTTGGTATGGCATATATCATCAGAATCTTTTTGCAATATCTAATGCAAAAAATATTTTTGGAATAACAAATATTTATGTAAACAAAGTAATATTTTATTCGAAAAATGATTTGTAACATCATACCTCATGTAAATTAATCATGGTCAAGTTCCTACTATAAGTGCAAATTCGTTTGGTTAGAAAAAACGCTTTTTCTTCGTCCTAGAAGCCTGAGACTTGCGAAATCGCATTTTCAGCTGCTAAGAAACTCATTTTTGACAGCACATAGAAGGCTTTGCCAAATATGTGCTATTGTTTCCTTTTTAAATAATTATGATTTTCTAAACTATTTTCATTTACTTTTTGCAGTTTTCAACAGTTTTTATGAAATTTTGATTCTGAATATGAAAAATCATATTTTTTTAAATACTATAATATTTATATGAAAATGTCATGAAATGGTCAGAAAATGTGTTGGTATATCATATCCCATCATAAACATGTAACCAGATCATGGGCAAGTGCATGCTGTTTGTGCAAATACGCTTGGTACGAAAAACCGCTTTCTCTTCGTCCTAGAAGCCTGAGACTTGTGGAATCGAAGTTTCAGCTGCTAAGAAACTCATTTTTGCCAGCAGGTTGAAGGCTTTGCCAAATATGTGCTGATGTTTCGTTTTTGATTAATTATGACTTTCTAAACCATTTTCATTCACTTTTTGCAGTTTTTATGAAAATACGTATATGAATATGAAAATTTATATTTTTTAAATAACTATAATATTTTTGTGAAAAATGTCATATTTTAGTCAAAAAATGTGTTGGTATATTATATCACATTATAAACATGTAACCAGATCATGGGCAAGTGTATGCTGTATGTGCAGAGACGCTTGGTTAAAAAAACGCTTTCTCTTCGTCCTAGAAGCCTGAGACTTGCTGAATCGGATTTTCAGCTGCTAAGAAACTATTAAGGGTCTCATTTAAGTAATATTTACTAAATACAAAACCTTGTGAAATTTAATTAATAATATTGCTTGTAATCAGTTGCCTCATTTTTATTGAGTAGATATGGTGTATCTTTTCTTACAGTGCATGTTTATGATGGGATATGATATACAAACACATTTTCTGACCATTTCATGACATTCTTCATATAAATATTATAGTTAATTAAAAAATATGAATTTTCATATTCATAATCATATTTCTATAAACATTTTTAATAACTGTAAAAAAATAAATGAAAATTGGTTGGAAAGTTATATTTAATCAAAAAAGAAACAACAGCACATACTTTGGCTAAGCCTTCTACCTGCTGTCAAAAATTAGTTATCCATTTAATATGAGTAGATTTGAATAGAAAACAGTACAGAATTATTTATAATCTAAACCAAAATATTGAGTAGATTTGAAAAAGATAAACTCCCTAATGTGTAAATAGTACTAATAAAAATTAATTTAATTCTAAATATCATAATTGAGTAATCATCATCTACATTAATCTGCACATTGATTTGAATTTAATCAATGCAATTAATTAAATCTAAATGTTCCTTTCTTATGAACAATATAGCCCAGAAAGTACTTAAATACTCAAATAAGAATTTTATTAACAATTATATTCACTTTTGTGCTTTAGACACATTGTAGCACATCATTGTACACTGCAAACCCAGTCTCATTTCAAGCCAGAAGTTGGATCTTGCATTTTAAACCAGACATTTTGTAAAAACAAAAATAAATTACATACAGAATGGTGATGTGTCCATAAACCTGATTCCGTGCTTTCTCACCTCACTTAGCCACTAAATTGGGTCAATACTGATATTAAAGAAAAATCCTTCAGAGGTGCATGTACCAAAACAAATGAGAAAAGTGTAATTTGTACGGAGTAAAAAACATTTCGTACTTTGAAACTAAATCTCACTGACATTCGTGGGATAAGAGTCCAAATCAGTGCTAACTTACAAACATAGCACTTTCAGATGTGCAATTCCCAAGCTCTGTAGAAGCTAAACATTTTGTAGCAAAACATGTACACTGCAACTACAGTCTCATTTTCCAGCCTGAAGTTTGCTCACACATTTCAAACCAGAACTTTGAAAAGGACAAAATGTTGATACTCCATAATGGCATGCGCCAAAACATCAATAATAAAAGTGCAAATTAAACAGAGTAAAATACATTTGTACTTTGAACATACAACAATTAAAATGTCATGCCATTTGTAGGACAAAACAGTGCCAACTTACAAACATAGCACTTTCAAATGTGCAATTCTCAAGCTCTGTAGAAGATGAACATTGTGTAGCACAAAAGTCTGCACTGCAATACAGTTTCATTTAAAGCCTGAAGTTTGCTCTTGAGAGACTGGACTTGTTTGAAAACTTTGAATCATCCAGTTCCAAGAAAGGTTTTTGAAACACCTCAAAGGTGGACTTCAGCTGTCTGGGATAATCGATATTCAGTGCATAGGTCAAGCCAAGGAGGACAGAGCAAGACCTTGTAAAATCTCCAAATCCTGTGATGAATTTCACGCCCTCTATGACGATCCCAATGTTCTTTGGGCTGCTGCTTGTAGAAGCTCCAGGCTTGGGGTCACAGTAATGGCCATTATGACTTGTTCAAGTTCCTCCAAGTTCCCAGGGTCCTGCAACATGAAATTGTTATTGTCTTAGTATAAAACTGTCAAAAATATATTGCAAGCATATTACATTACTAAAAAATACATTTATTATTGTTTACATAGCTTATAAATCAATTTTATTAGATTTTATTTTCTCGCAGGCCTTGCTGTCAAATCGTTCTTTGTTTTGTTTTCTTCTCTATTTTGATGTTTTTGTACGGGGTTCATGCAGGTTACAATAAGTCAAATTTTAGACCTTTTTAAAACATTTAAAGACCTTAAAGATGTAAATTTAAGACCTACACGATGCATTACCAAAAAATATTCAGATACATAAAATTCTGAAAAAAATCATCATTAATTTAATTTACAGATAAAGGTCATATATCTAGATCAAGCACCTACTTGAGGAATTAAGGAAATATGGTCCTTAAATTAAGTTAATTCAAATGTTCGAATCTGACATTAAATGGATTTAACCCGGACAGCTCTAAAGTACAAAGTCTGTGTCATTTCTGAATTACCCCATATGTGAATACAACAGTGAATTATCTGGAGGATTCACAGTGAGCAATTGGAGGTAATAAAAAGGGTTAACCCTGTTTAAAAGGGTTTTCTTGGGAGTTTTTCCTCAGTCAATGTGAGGGTCTAAGTCCAGAGGCTATTGTCATGATGCTATATTTTTTGTAAAATAAGCTATACAAATAAAATTGCCTTGCCTCTGATTAATTTTTAAAACAAAAAACAGCATCTTAAAAGCATGAGCTGTTATTAGTTTTTCCTTTTCTAAAATAGGGCAGCAGTTCTGGAGGACAATTGTCTATCATTCAGTTTGATGTCCTTATTCATATAATTTGGAAATCTTATGGAACAAAGCTACTTCTAATTTAGTGTTTACTGTACCTGCAGCAGTTCCATTATGATCTCCAGTCTTCTTCCAAGTGCTCCACCTTTGGCACGAAATAGCGTCAGTAGCTTGGGAGTGTGCAGTACGGTTTAGCTGTAAAATGAGAGTGTTTGTGCCATTTGAATTTGAATTCCTCCCCTCCTGCTAAAGTTACGTTAGCTAACTAACTTAAGTGCTAGCTGCTAATAGACTGACTTCACATGGATTTAGCTCAGTTAACTTCACATTTGCAAGTTGCAATAAAACAGTAAAACAACAGAGAGAAGTTACGTTACCTGTCTCGGGAAGACGTTCTCCACACACGAGAAGTAAAGCCAACGGAAGTGTATCAAGTGCCGTCCAAAATATAAGATGCTTCTCCAGTGATAACCCCAAATATTGCTTTTTATGGAACCTTAAAATAAAACCCAATGTATTCATTTACGCAATTTCATAAAAACATACTGAGGATATGATATTAGCACACAAAAGACCTAGGACCCATGATAGTGAAAATGCTAACCCACATGCTTTAAAATAAAAGTTGAACTTCAATACATAAGAATTCTTCCAAAATGTAAGATGCTGTGTTCACATTATAGCGAAGTGCTTTTCAATTAAAATTTGGCTAATTACATTAATTAGAATTCACTCAATATTCTCTCCATTTGGAATTAGATAAATATAATGCGTAACTTTTATTTAAATGCAATTGGTAGAGCCTTATTTCAAACATTTTTATTTGAAATTTAATTAAATATTAACCTCAAAATCAAAAACACAATTATATTGAATACAGTTTAACCAAAAACATTAATTCAAATCTGCATGACCACAGAATCATTTTTTACAGTGTGTAACCAGATCAGGGCAAATGCATGCTGTTTGTGCAAAAATGCATGGTACAAAAAAAACGCTTTCTCTTCGTCCTAGAAGCCTGAGACTTGCGGAATCGCATTTTCAGCTGCTAAGAAACTCATTTTTGACAGCAAGTTGAAGGCTTTTGCCAAATATGTGCTGATGTTTTGTTTTTGATTTATTATTACTTTCTAACCCATTTTAATTCACTTGAAATGTGAATTTGTGATTATGAATATGAAAATTCATTTATTTGGATTAACTATAATATTTATATGAAGAATGTCAAAAAATGATCAGAAAATGTGTTAGTATATCATATCCCATCAAAAACATGTAACCAGTTCATGGGCAAGTGCATGCTGTTTGTGTAATATTTTTTGAAATAAATATAATATTTATAATTTTTTTCATTTATAATGAAATTATATAACAAAACATTTTTCTGACCAAAATATTTTTTTCACAAAAATATATTTCAAAAATATGAATTTTTATATTTATAATCATAATTTCGTAATTAAACAAATAAATTTGCAGCGTAACAGCACATATTTGTCAAAATTATTAAACATGTAAAAAGTGAATGAAAATGGTTCAGAAAGTCATAATTAATTAAAAACGAAACATCAGCACATATCTGGCAAAGCCTTCTACCTGCTGTCAAGAATGAGTTTCTTAGCAGCTGAAAATCCGATTCCGCAAGTCTCAGGAGAAAGCGGTTTTTCGAACCAAACAAATTTAAAAAGTGCATAAAAAACCTGTTATGACAAACAATGGTTTGAAACAAATCTGACTTTCTTTTATAAAAAAAATTGTTTTTATTAAAAGATTACATTTCAAATTCATAACCTTAATTTCATAAACAAACGTTAACTTTTTCATAAAAATATGAGTTTTTGTGAAAATATGAATTTTGATATTCCTAAGCATAATATTATTAAAAACCATTAAACCATTAAAAAGGGGAAAACGCAAACAAAAAAACTTTCAATTTACAAACCATGGCTTGACAAATTATGACGTTTTACATAAATATAAATTAATTTGTAAAATATACATTAGCATAGATTCATGGAAAACCATTAAAAAAGGTCCAATAAGTGAACGAAAAACGTTTCATGATAACCATGTTTGGCAAAAATATGATTTTTTACATATGAATATGAAATAAATTGGTAATACAGGAATTTGTATATCCAAAGGAACATTTTAATGAAAAGCTGTATAAAATAATAAAAAAAAAAGGCAAAAAATAATTTAATAAAAAAATGTTATATGACAAATCAAGTTTTGAAAATTTATAGTGAAAAATCAGACTTTTTATATTCAATAGACACTGTAAATCATATTCTGCTGGTATCATTAGAGATGTAGTTGGAAAAATTGCTCTGCCTAAACTAGCTTTAATAGTGTTGGTAAAGCATTACCACGGGATGTCACACATTAGCATAGCTAAGGTCACACAGGCTATGAACTCATCATACTGTATTGCTGATGTAGCTAAAACAACCAAGCTAGTGTTAAATTCATGTTTGACTTTTGCCAAAACTAACATACATTAACCTGTACGACATGATGCACTTACTTTTCCTGAGCAACCTTTCCAACACCTACAGATAGAGTTCACACATTTGCCACCAGAAGGAAATTTGAGAAACCTGTTGGTTATAGTTGACAGATTCAGTAAGTGGCCAGAAACATTTGCATGCGTGACATAGAACGCTAAACCAGTTGTAAAAATATTAACAAAAGGGATCATATATATGTTTGGTATTCCTCGTGTGAATAAAAGTGATAACAGCACACCTTTTGCTACTAAAGTAACACAACTTTTGGCTAAAAGTTCAGCAATTGATTGGCATTTTAATATTCCCTATCACCCACAGTCAGCTGGAGTGGCAGAGAGAACGAACAGAACCATTAAGGAACGTGATACTAAAGCCTGCATTGAAACAGGCCGAAATTGGACTGTTGTTCTCCCGGCAGTACTCACAGAAATGAGAATGGCCCCATCTTTAACTACTAAACTGTCTAATAGGCTGGCCTTTCCTGACCCCATGGGCCAGGGGACGCACTGGCATTTCTTCCTTAGGTAACCTGGAAGTGATGATGGACGAATACATTTCTGCCCTGGTTAAAAAAAATTTAATTCTATTAGTATTGATGTCTCACTAACTCTTCCTCTGCCCACATAAAACCCATCACACCCTTTTGTGCCTAATCAGCATGTCCTGATACGAAGTCTGAAGCCTACCAAAGTCGGTTAGCCGAAGTATCGGGGTCCATCGACTGTTCTAGCTGTAACCAGAACTGGAGTTCTGACTGATTATCAGCCACAGTGGATACATGCAAGCAGGATAAAAACAGCACCCCCTTAATCTGTGCATGAATTGGTCTGTTGGCCTAAGAAGCCTGCCTAAGTGAGTATTCAGGGGTGAAATATTTGAGAGCCCACGGAAAGATCCTTTCTTTATAGTAGAAAGGGGGCCAACTCATTTAAAGTTGGTGAAGATCTGACTCACTTGACTGTTTTGTTAAGCTTACCCTAATACCTGCTCTAGGTCTAAATTCTATAAAAATACTGTATGTGCATAGTTGTAATTACACTCCAACTTTTCTTAGTTCACAGTGCTTAGGGGAAGGCCAGCATAATAAAAGAAAAAAAAGAAAAAACAATATAATTGAAGCTTCTTAACATATAACATTGCTTGTATTAGTTTAAATCCAAGCTTTATACATATAACCATTACTCAGCATTAATATAGTATAATACTCAGCTTCGCAAAATTAAACTCAGTGTATAAAGAGAGTTCATCAAAATCAAATAATCATGCTTAAAGAGGCAAAATTAGTTAAAGATTGTTAAATTTTTATCATGCCCAAACGAAACTTAATTCGTGGAGAGGTTTTCCATACGATCTGCGATACCCGTAGGATTCAGGGAAGAATTCAGGGAAGAATCACACCGCACACAGCAAATGCTTCCTCTTCAGTTTATTGCAGGTAGCAGAACGTATATATACACATACAGAGAAAAGGCTTTCCTAAACTTGTTTCCTGTTTAGACAAGAGGATATACTACCTGGAGATGTGTGAGTCCAGATAAGACTCCCTGTTTACCTTACAGACTAACAGCGTAAATATTCTATAGACACTGAACAGACAAAGGAATGTGTGTGAAACAGTGTGAAAACCATCCTAACACTAACAAAGATATACACGAAAAAGCGCAGCATACATTATATCATCACCATCCTTAATCGTGCATATACGTCACACTTATATTTTAAAGGCTGAAAGAGCAGGTGAAGCTGGTGGACGAAGTTAGATCCTAGAGAAGGAAGTAAGGATAAAAAACGACTTGCTGGGGAAGAAAATGTTTGCAGTGAGAGAGCAATGGTGTCAGGTCCTGAGGAATAAGAAGGACCAGGTTCCTCTCCAGGTGACAGTGGAGTGGTTGGAGAATATTTGGAGAGAGGAGAGTCGGAAAAAACATTTTTCAAACAGTAGTTCAGGCTTAGTTTTGGGTAGAAGCATCCTGGGTATGAACAGTGCAAGGCAAGGAGGGATGCACCTCTTTACCCTTGGACATTGCTCCTTTCTCTCATCTCTTTCCTCAACCATGGACCTCCTTTGCCCCTTGACTACAAAACCCAAGAAGACTTCTTGTCCCACACCGTGGCTGTCGAAGGTTTTGCGCAGCAATCGACGAGAACTCAGATCTGCAGAGAGGAAGTGGAAAAAATCACAACTCGATGTAAACCTCGCATCTTACCTTGCACTCGTGACCAAATTTTGACTTCTGCTAAAACTGCCTTCTACAAGGAAAAGTTTGAGGCCTCTGCACAAGATAGTGTAAGGTAGTGCTGGTCCATTTTTGAGCTTGTAGGCAAGCATCAATGTTTTGAATCTGATATGTGCAGCTACTGGAAGCCAGTGAAGGGAGCGCAGCAGTGGGGTGGTGTGGGAAAACTTGTGCTGATGGAACACAAGTTGTGCAGCTGCATTTTGGATCATTTGCAGTGGACGAATAGCGTTCAGGGGAAGACCTGCCAGCAGAGAGTTGCAGTAGTCAAGTCTTGAAATGACAAGAGACTGAACAAGCACCTGGGCAGCCTGTATGTGCAGAAATTGTAGAATCCTTTAGATGTTATAGAGAAGAAATCGCAGGAACGAGCAACATTAGCGACATGTGGGAAAAAAGACAGTTCATTGTCCATAGTTATCCCAAGGTTACGAGCAGTGGCTGAAGGGAAGAGCAGAGAGTCATGAAATGTTATTTGAAGATCTTGACCTGGAGATGAATCACATGGGATGATCAGCAGTTCTGTTTTACTGGGGTTGAGTTTTAGTTGGTAAGCACTTAACCATAAAGATATGTCTGACAAGCATGCTGAGATCCTAGCGGAAGTTGTGGTATCTGATGGAGGGAAAAAAAAAATGAGTTGAGTGTCATCTGCATACCAGTGATAAGAAAACCCATGTGAGGATATGACTTCACCGATGGAGTGGGTATAGAGGGAGAAAAGAAGGGGACCAAGTACAGAGCCTTGTGGGACACCAGTGGTGAGTCTGCACGGGGCAGATGTGGATCCCCTCCATGTTACCTGGTATGAGCGACCTTCCAGATAGAAAGCAAACCATTTCCATGCTGTTCTGCAGATACCAAGGCTCTTGAGGGTTGACAAAAGTGTCTTTTGATTGACAAATGTTGCTGAAAGGTCCAGGAAGATAAGTACAGATGACAGTTTGGCTGACCGAGCAGCATGCAGTTTTTCTCAGAAACAGCCAAGAGGTCCGTCTCTGTGGAATGTGCTGCTTTGAACCCAGACTGGTTATTGTCATGGAGGTTGTTCTGTGAGAGATAGACAGACAGTTGGTTAAAAACAGTGCGTTCCAGAGATTTAGAAAGAAAGGAGAGAAGTGATACCGGTCTGTATTTGTTGATGTCTGATGGATCCAGAGCAGGTTTCTTCAAGATAGGAATGACCCATGCTTGCTTGAAGGTAGTTGGTTCATAGCCAGATGTTAATGACCCATTTATGATTGTGGAGATGAAGGGCAGGAGATCTTGCGTGATGGTCTGGAGCATAGTTGAAGGGATTGGATCCAGAGGACAGGCAGTGGGATTGCAAGATCGGATGACTTGCAGTATCTCATCTTCTGTTAAGGTTGAGAAGCTTGACAGAGATGTAGTGGATTGTTGGCTGTGTTGTGTAGTCATTGTTGGAGAGGAAGTGAAGGTCTGGCAGATTTTCTTAATCTTCTCATCATAGAAGGAGGCAAAGTCATTAGCAGTCAGGGAGGATGGAGCAGGTGCAGCAGGGGGGTTGAGTAGAGAAGATGTTGTGAAGCTTACGAGGATCTTGTGCAGAGGCCTCAAGCGTTTCCTTGTAGAAGGCAGTTTTGGCAGAAGTCACCTCCAAAGAAAATTTGGTCAGGGGTGCACGTTAAGATGAGAGGTCTACATCAAATTTTTTCCTCTTCCTCTCTGCAGATCTGAGCTCTCGTCAACTGCTGCACAAAACTTCTGACAGCCATGGTGGTGGACAAGAATACTTCTTAGGTCTTGTAGTCAAGAGGCAAAGGAGATCCATGGTTGAGGAAAGGGATGAGAGGAAGGAGTCCGTAGCAATTTCTAAGGGTAGAGAGGAAAAGGAGTCAGGGTCAGGAAGAGATGAAAGAGTACAGGTAGTTACAGTGGAGGGAGCGATAGAGTGAAGGTTAGGACGGATAAGAGAGATATGTAAGTTATTTTTAGGTTGAATAGGAAGAGTGATTAAAAAGGAAACCAGGTGATGATCAGAGTTTGGAAGTGGAGTGGCAGTCATGTCTGTAGCTGGAGTAGGGCAGGTGAAAACCAGGTCCAGGACATTTCCTCCCTTGTGTGTTGGAGGGCAGCTGTTAAATGTCATGGAGAAGGTATTCAGAAAAGGCAAGAGGCAAGATGACTGAAGTTTGTCGGATGAGAGGTTGAAGTCACCAGGAACTGTCAGAGGGGTGCTGTCAGAGGGGAAAGTATTGAGGAGCGTGTCCATCTCTTCTAGGAAGTCTCCAAGGGGACCAGGAGGGCGGTAGATGACAATGATGAAAAGGTTGATTGAAAAAGTAACTAAAACTGCATGAAATTCAAAAGAAGACATGGTTAAATGGGACAAAGGGAGAGGTGTGAAACACCATCTCTGTGACCTCTTACCTCAGTGACCTCATCACATCTCGCACTGCACCACGCTGTCTGAGATCCTTCAGCACTGTTCGACTGGTACCACCTTCTCTCAGAATAAGAGATAAGTACACTTCAAGGCTCTTCTCTGTTCTGGCACAAATGTGGTTGAATGAACATCCCCTAGATGTCCTAGCGACGACTGAAGACCTACCTCTTCCTGAAACACTTAAATTAGCACTTTTCAAGATTGTAGAATTCTAGGGTTATATATATTAAATTTGTAATCTGGCGTACCAGTGTAGATTCATTCATTACTAGAGATTTAAAGCACTTTTGTACGTCGCTCTGAATAAGGGCATCTGCTAAATGCCGCAAATGTAAATGTAAATGTAATGCACACAAGGTCCAACCTTAAGTATGAGGGAAAAAAAATCTACCTATCTATCTATCTATCTATCTATCTATCTATCTATCTATCTATCTATAAATACAAATTCTTTAAAAAAGAGAAGAGCAAGGAAGAATTAGTCACAGTTGATAATAAACATGTGGTATAAGATGTTCAATAACCAAGACACACAAACATACAGAAAGCGCTATGGAAGCTTGTAGTTAAGAATTTAGGCAAGATTTGATTTAGAAAAAGTTCAGGGCAGGAATGTTGTTCGTAAAGATGCAGTCAAAGGAAATAGGAATATTTTGTACGAATAATTTTTTTTAGAAATAGCAAAAGTTCAGGGCAGGAATGTCATTTGTAAAGATGCAGTCAAAGGGAAATAGGAATATTTTGTACGAATAAATCTTTTTAGAAATAGCATTTTCTAAAATATACTTGTTTGTTTGCTTTTTTTTTTTGTAAGTGTTATTTTTACGGAAATCAAAGTGTAAGTGAACCTGAAAACTTACTGTTTGTTTCATGAACTCTTGGTCGATTTATGTTGGGAACTTATTTTCCTCTGGAAACTTTGTTTATATGTTTATGTAGACGGGAGATTGGCAGCAGTGAACTAGATATAGTTGCGCTTAATTTATGTTGTGTTTAATATGCTGGAGCCTTCTCTTTGCTTAGGATGGCCTTGTTCTCCGTGTCGTTAGCACATTTGTGTGGGCGGCGATAGGTTTCTTTTTTGATAGTTCATGTTGCTGTCTCCTGGGGTTATGGTTAGGATGGGGACTCTACTTGTGTGTTGGGTATGTGTTTGTGTTTGAGTGTCTGATGCGCGTGCACTGGGGTAGGGGGGTGTTGATTCCCCCTGGCTTCACAGGTCCTGTTTTCTTTTTTTTTTTTTTGTGTGTAGTTGTTTTTGGGTGAATGGCTGGCAATAATACAGACTCACTTTTAGCTGGCAGTGGTGCACCTGTCCGGTTCCTTAGCTGGAATATTAGGGGTATGGGTAATCCTATTAAACGGTCTAGGGTTTTTACCCATCTAAAACGCTTACCCGCCGACATAGTATTTTTTACAGGAAACACACCTCACGGTCAGAGATCATCATAGGCTTCACCGTCCTTGGGTGGGTCAAACTTTCCACTCCAATTTCTAATTTTCTCAGGCACGAGGGGTGGCCATCCTAGTAAATAGAAGCATACAGTTTTCGCCTACCCATACAATTGCAGATAGGAATGGCAGATATGTCATTGTGGCTGGGATGCTGATGCAGACCAAGATTCTGCTGGTTAATATTTACGCTCCAAACTTTGATGATCCTGGTTAATAGGTTAATTGGCAGTCTTCCCTTTGTAAATACCCATTTGATAATTTTTGGCAGTGATTTGAATTGTGTTTGGAACCCTGTTTTGGATTGTCTAGTTCTCGTGCTGCATCCCAATCTGCAATGTCTAAATCGTTCTCCGATTTCGTGTCACAAAACGGCTTGGTAGACCCATGGAGATGTCGCAATCCCGGGATGAAAAAATTCTAATTTTTCTCCCCGGTGCATCACTCATATTCCAGAATTGATTATTTTTTTATTGATAGCCATCTCAATCGCTCCATTGTATCTACAGATTATTTGGCCATTGTGATTTCTGATTATGCTCCTCTAGCGTTGGATATCCAATTCTCAACCCATAGACCTACACAATCTCCCTGGCGGTTTATTTCGCATCTCCTAGCGGACAAGGATTTCTGTGCGTCTATTTCTGGAGCTATTGATGAATTCTTGTTGTTTAATCGTCTTGACTCTACTCCATGCTCATTATTATGGGAGACTATGAAAGCCTATCTCAGGGGGCGAATCATTTCGTACTCTGCTTTCACATATCGAGAGCACAGAGCTAAACTCAGGGACATCTCATCGGCTATCAGCCAACTTGATCAGAGCTACGCGTCCAACCCGTCTCCAGAGCTATACAAACAACGTGTTGAGTTGTAGGCAGAATTCGATCTCCTTTCCACTAGGGACACTGAATGTATGTTACTACAAACTCGTGGATCGTATTATGAATACGGTGACAAACCAAGCAGATTGTTAGCTCATCAGCTAAGACGGCAGGCTGCATCATGCCTAATACCGCAGATTAATAATGACTCGAATGTCACCGATACCGATCCCAAAGAGATCTATGCAGTATTTAAGTTGTATTACTCTGCTCTTTATAAATCTGAATGCCTTACTGATAGTAAAAGACTGGGTGATTTCCTTCAAAGTGTCAATTTTCCTGTTGTTGATACAGTCTCTGTAAAGGACTTGGACTCTCCACTATCTCTTGACGAAGTCAGAGCTTCAATAAAGGCGATGCAGTCTAATAAAGGCCCGGGCCCAGATGGTTTTCCGGTTAAGTTTTTGAAGAAATGTATTGATAAATTGGCGCCGCTGCTCCTTGGTGTGTTCAATTAATATCTGAATCAGGGCGTGCTACCACCTACTTTCAATCAGGCCTCAATAGCCCTTCTCTTGAAAAAGGGCAAGGATCCCAACCTGTGCGGGTCATACAGAGCGCTGTCGCTGCTAAATGCCGACGTGAAAGTGCTGGCGAAAGTGATCGCATCCCGGTTAGAAAATGTACTACCACGTATCATATCTATGGAGCAGACTGGATTCATTAAAGGGTGACAGTCATTTTTTAACACTCGTACACTTTTCAATATAATTTACTCTAAGCAGTCATCTCCTCTCCCTGAGGTGGTAGTCTCACTGGATGCTGAGAAAGCATTTCATAGAGTAGAGTGGGAATACCTGTTTGCAATATTGAAGAAATTCGGGTTTGGTAATACATTTGTCTCCTGGATACGACTCCTTTATAAATCTCAGCAAGCCAGTGTTCGTCCAAATAATATTAGCTCTGATTATTTCAGTCTCGGGCGTGGAACCCGGCAGGGGTGCCCACTGTCACCATTGCTATTTGCCCTTGCCATTGGGCCATTATCCATTAAATTTAAATCCTTGTTAGCCTTTAAGAGTATAACTCGCAAGGGGGCGGAATATAAGGTATCCTTATATGCTGATGATTTGCTGTTATATGTGACGGATCCTGCAGCCTCTATTTCTGTCGTCTTATCTATCTTGGGTATATTTTGGCTCTTTCTCAGGATACAACCTGAATTTCCATAAGAGTGAGTGTTATCCGGTAAACACTGACGCTCTACAACTTCAGCGTCTGAATCTGCCATTCAAATTCAACTGTTGAGGCTTTAAATACCTTGGTATCACGGTGACCCGTTCCTTACCCAAACTTTTTCATGCCAATCTCGCTCCGCTTGTGGTGGCCATGAAGTCGGATTTTCAGAGGTGGAGCAGTCTTCCTCTGTCTTTAACAGGAAAAATCAATGTGGTTAAAATGAATGTTCTGCCCAAGTTTCTTTATTTTTTTTCAATCGCTTCCACTATTTTTACCCAAGTGTTTTTTTGATTCTTTAGATCATTAATTCTTTTCTTTGGAGTGGAAAACTGCCCAGAATCCATAAGACTTTATTGCAGAGATGTAGGCTCAGTGGCGGGCTTGCTTTGCCCAATTTTCAAATATACTACTGGGCTGCACATATCCAAAAACTGAACTTCTGGTCCGATTCAACAGAATCCACTTGGTGCAATCTAGAGCTACTGTCTTGTCGATCATCCTCTGTATCTGCTCTGCTTTGCTCACCTTTTCCTGGTCAAACCATCTCAATATACTGACAATCCAGTCGTACTGAACACACTTAAGATTTGGTTTTAGTTTAGGCGTCACTTTAAAATTAGGGCTCTATCAGCACTGGGTCCCTTGAATAGAAATCATTTGTTTCCCCCGTCACTTTTGGATTCAGCTTTTTCACTGTGGCACGAAAAAGGCGTCAAGGAACTTTATAATTTGTACAAAGATGGCGTCTTTAGAAGTTTCACCAGCCTGTCTTTGGAGTATGGGCTGCCTACAGCTCATTTTTTTGATATCTCCAAGTCCGCAGCTTTGTATCTAAATGCCTTCCCAATTTTCCCTCAGTACCCCCCAAGCAACCTTGGGAGAGTTTAGTCATGTTTGCCCCACACCAGCGTGGTTTGATTTCCCGGATATACAATTTTATTTAAACTCTCAAAGTTTGCAGTTTGGCGATGGACGGTGGGAGAAGGCCATGGATAGGATACGGTCTACCACTTCCTGTGCCTGCCTCAGCCTCATTCAGTTGAGGGTTTGTACAGAATTCATCTTTTCAAATCGAAGCAGGCAAAGATCTATCCTGGGGTTGAGGACAGATGTGACAGATGTGACAGATGTCATGCTTCCCCCTGTCATTTGAGTCATATGTTCTTTCTGTGCCCGAAATTGCATGCATTCTGGACAGGTTTTTTTCAGCGTTATGTCCTCCATATTTGGAGTGCAATTGACGCCATGCCCACTGATCGCTATATTTGGGGTTACCGGCAAGTCGGTATCACTGAGTTCTGCACACAAAGATGTTTTAGCTTTCTCATCTTTATTGGCCAGACATTGCATACTTCTACACTGGAAAACAATAGGATGTCCTTCCATCATTTGGTGGTTTAAAGACTTAATGTTTTTTCTTAAGTTGGAGAAAATAAAGTATACGCTGAGGGGTTCTACTGGCACTTTTTTTGCAAGTGGCAGCCTGTTATTTCTTATTTTAGGAGACTACGGGTGCTACCTGGTTAAAGATGTAAAGTGGTAAAAATTGGACTGTATGCATGACCTTTGTTTTGTTTCTTCAGTTGTTTAGGCAGGGGGATGTGGAGTGTGTGTGTGTGTGTGTGTGCGTGCGCATGTGTGTGTGTCTTTGTCTGGGGTTTTGTCTGTGTTTTGGGGGGTGGGGGTGTTTTCTTTCGGTGTTTGTTTAAAAAGAAAAAACTGAGAATTTCTGTTTACATTTTTGTATCTGTCAATGTTGATTTTTCAATCAAAAGATTCGAAAAAAAACAAAAAAAACAAACAAAGTAACTTCGTTTCCGTTACCGTATGGTGCGTTACCCGTTACTTTTTTAAATGAATGAATTTCGGCTGAAGTGTAGCCTACAGTCTAACCTGTTTACAGCAGCGACACATTGTAGGATTGGTGGATTACCCACTGTATACACATTAAGAAGACGCACTGTGGGCATGTCTCATGAGCATACAAATTTAACACTCACACATTTCTCACACTGGTTCACACACATTCCTTTGTCTGTTCAGTGTCTAACGAATATTTAGTACGTAAGGTATACAGGGAGTCTATATCTGGGCTCATACATCTCCGGCTAGTATGTCTTCTTATCCAAACAGGAAACAGCTTCAGGTCAGGCTTACTTTCCAATGTGTGTGTGTGTGTGTGTGTGTGTGT
>MU568261.1:1432966-1462968 GCA_024362625.1 Silurus asotus | reverse complement strand
TATATATATATATATACTAGTATGTTGAATGCAATAAACCAAAGAAGAATATTCCAATCCATTCGGTGTGCTGTGTGATTCTTCCCTGATATCGGAGTTAAGTTTGGGCATGATAAAAATCTAACAATAGTGCAAATGTTCATTGTGAAAACTGTTATGACAAACAAAGGTTTGAAACAAATATGACTTTCTTTAAAAAAAAAAAAAAGATTGTTTTTATTAAAATATTACATTTCATATTCATAACCATAATTTCATAAAAAACTTTCATAAAATTTGAGTTATTGTGAAAATATGGATTTTTTAATTGCTTAATTTCATTATAAACCATTCAAAAGTGCAATAAGTAAACAAAAAAACTTTTCATATGATAAACCATGGTTTGACACAATTATGACGTTTTACATACATATGCAATTAATTAGTAAAGTATATTTTCATATACAGAAGGATATTTTCATGGAAAACCATTGAAAAAAGTGCAATAAGTGAACGAAAAAGATTTTATGATAACCATGTTTGGCAAAAATATGACTATTTTAATATGAACATGAAATAAACTGGTAAAATATAAATTTTTATATACAAAGGAATAATTTGATGAAAAACTGTTAAAGTTAATTAATTTGATAAAATAACACGATATGACAAATCAAGTTTGTAAATTTTTTTGTGAAAAATATATCTTTTTATTCATTAGCATCATTTAACTAAAAACCAATAAAAGTCAAAAATCCAACGCAGAATGTGATATGACAGACAATGTTTTGAAAATAAAAATTTTTTATATAAAAGTTTTGTGTTTTTTATTAAATGTTTTTATTAAAACATATAATTTCCTATTCATAATTTGTAAGTAATGTTTTATCCTCTGCCGCTTGGGCAGGATTGCCTTCTGTCCCCTGGACAGGATACCCCTAAATTCAGCCTTCCCTCTCGATCTCTGCTCTCCTACGTATACGGGGAAGTCTTAATGAAACACACAAGTCAGTTTTCAGAGAGAAGTTCCGAAGTTAATTGTTTCACACATGAAGATATACTTCCAAAGTGAAGGAGAGAAAGTGGGTGGGCTGCCAGGTGTGTGTGTGTGTGTGTGTGTGTGTGTGTGTGTGTGTGATCAAGGATATCTTACCCCCGTTTTAACGATGATAAATAGGAATGGATAAATCACAACTTAAACTAATAGACATGTCGCATAGGAATGGGATAATAATCAGAAACACGAGGGACAGGTTGATAACCAGAAAGCATACGGGTGAATAATCGCTGGATACATTGAAAAATACATGGTCCAATGAGGCATAGTATCAGGAAAACAATGACAGTCGGGATTATCAAAGAAATGTACGGTGCTGACACACGTAGCATGGACCTACAGTGTGCTGATGAGCTGTCCAGTTGGCGTATTGCCAGAAGGTGTTGTCGTGTGGGTGAGCCTGGGCGGGTATCCCAGCCCCAAGACTGACGAGAAAGACAACGATACCGGTCACTGGTTGTGTTACTTCCCTTGATTGATAAGAGGTTGTTGTTCCGTTCCTCGCAGCTTTCCTTGACACGTCCTGCAGTTGTAAGCATGCCCGAAGAGTCGGCACAGAAAGGTCTGAGAAGTTGTCACTGGACCTTGATAGATGATGACAGAGGGGAACAGGAACCCGATACACGTCTCCTAGAGAACTTATAGGGATGTCAAAAGGCTATGCTTCTGTAACATAAAGAAAAATAGTTATACGCAAGCTACACTTAGACACAATTAAGAGGGATCACTTCTAGTTGGACATTTCTTGATTCTGGTAGCATGAATCCACTGTGAAAAAAGGTCAGTTAATACACCTGTGCATGTGATCGCGACTATTTCTGCTGGCCCCTCGTATTTGCATTTACTCAATTGCCTAGGTTTTAGAGATTTAATCAGAACAGCATCTCCCACCTGGAAGGGATGGGATGGTGTCACAGAAATGACAGGTTTAGATTTAGAGATCTGTTCATAATGTTTTGACAGTGTGTCAATCAGTGCAGCAGAATACTCGGCAATGTGCACATCCAGATCAGCTGTACCTATTGCTGGTTTACCTTTTCTCCAGGGTGTTGGAAATGGTTTGGAACACCATTCACCTTGGCAGTGAATGGTGTTCCTTTGTCTGAATTAATCTCGTGAGGAACACCATATAGTGGTATAATCTCTTTGGCTAGGATACGTGTAACAACCTTAGCATTTTTCCGTTGACAAGGGAAAGCTTCAACCCACCTTGAGAATTTGTCTACCATCACTAGGAGATACTTAAATGGACCACAGGGAGTAGTTTGGCACAGTACCAAAGGCATATCGGGAGTCAGTGTAGATGGTGACATCTTTTCCTTCTGAAAGGACACATGCACGAGTCAAGGCAAAGAGTTCAGCGGCCTGTGCAGAAGAAAAAGGCAAAAGTAAGCTCCAACAGTGACATCAGGTAAGGAACAGACATAGTAACCACACAGAAATTTACCGTCATACGGCTTTGAACATGAGCCATCCACAAAAAGTGACTCACCCCTGTCTAAAGCAGTGGAAGACAAATCAGGGCGTATCTTCTCTGTGCTGTCATGTGTTGTGTGTGTAAGTTCTGAAGGACCTGTTTCACCTGATGTGGAGAATGCAAGATCATAGGATAAGACAACACTAGTTTTTCAGCAACTTGAACCATCACAGTACAGGCAGCCACTGCAAGAAGACACGCAGGTAAACCTTGTGCCACGGTGTCAAGTGTTTTGGACAGGAACGCACATGGTCTCATGCCCCCCTCATGCTCCTGCGCCAAGACAGCAGAGGCAGTTCCGTCCTGTTCACACGCATAAAGGTAAAAAAACCTTATGATATTTCGAAAGTCCGAGAGGAGGAGCTAAGCACAGAGCTGACTGCAAAGCCTCATACGCCTCATACATCTCGGGTGTCCAGTTTAGCGGGTGCTGCAAAGAAACGTTGTGTGAGATCGCAGAGTGGAGACGTTTGTCGTGGAAAGAGCAATTAGTCCCAGGTAAGCCATGAGCACATGCTTTGTGGAGGGACGCCTTGTGTTAGGAACGACCTGTACACGATCTTTAGAGAGCCGTTTGCTGCCTTGAGAGAGTTCGAACCCTAGGTATTTCACAGTGGTTCTACAAAAGTGGAGTTTGGTTTTGGATACCTTGAATCCTTTTATTGCCAGATGATGCAGGAGGCACAGGGAGGCTTGTTCACAGAGGTCCTTGGAGACTGTGGAGATCAGGAGATCATCTGCATACTGTAAGACAACAGAGTCAGAGGGGAATGCAAGATCACAGAGTGTGTCCCTTACCACAGCGGAAAAGACTAATTAATGTTAGAACATTAATGTTCATGTTAGAAAGATATGACAGAGTTTAGAGCTGGAGAAGTTGAGAGAAATGTGCAGCCTGCTCATGAGATCTCGGCCCAAAGGTTAAACGGACAATCAGGCATGAAAACAAAACGATGTTGCAGAAAAATATTTGTGTGCTACTATGGTCGGTGAGCTGACACTTCAGGACTTTCTGTACCTCTGGACGACAGTTATGCATAAGAGTCATGAGAAATAGAGGGTTACTTTCTGCGTCTTCGAACAAAAATTTTGGAAGGGGTTTCACCCTTCTCCTGTTTGCAGTTAGTTACTTGAGAGAGCTCTCTATTGGCCTGCTGCCGCTGGAGTAAGAATTTGGTCAACTCCGTTTTTAACGCTGAGAGAGCATCTTGCTTAGCCCAGTGATAATAATAGTAGGTGTTTTGCTCTTATTTCTTTTCGACTCTTCCCCCTCGTCTTCCACCTCCGTTTTTGTTTACATTTTAATCTCATCATTCCTAGGGTGTTAACTGGGCACCACGGCAATAAGCGTTACCTTGTCGTAACTGTCCCCTAGTACTGCATGAAGTATAAACCTATAGTCTGCGCCTGTCAACTGATTATGGTGGGTAGAGCTCATTAGCATGTCAACTAAATGCAGAGGTTTAGATGCTGCCGGAAGAACCCTGATAATGTCTCTGAGGTCCCCGATCAAGGGCGGATGTAATTTGGGGTTGTGGGCCGACTTTGACCATACGCATACCGCATTAGTGTGGGTTTTGGGCCAGGGAGGAAGGATCGATCTCTGGGACCAAAGGAGACACTAACCTGCCATCCCGATACGGTGGGGGTGGAGCATTTGGCAATAAAGATGGTTTTGGGTTGGCTTCGATTTTGGGCAGAGACTTAAATTCTCTTTTTGAGTTTGGTATAGAGTGATATTCATCCCAGATTGGTTTCATTTCTACCTATTTTTGATAACTATCACCCATGTAATAAGCCCAGTTAGGATCGCCCAAACCTTCATAAATTTGGGAATGTGCAGACTTCAGGTATTCAGACTTAAAGGTACCAACACGAGGATAAGTCAGAACTTGAGGTTGTGGTTTAGTACACCCTGATAAATTGTCTAGCCAGGGGGTATTATAAAAGGTGAGACCACAACGATTCATCCTGTCCCGAAGGGGCTTCCTCAGGATCTGGTTTAAAATATTTTGTTCCAGAATTACCCATGATCCAATATAGGTACAACGGATTAAAGGAAGGCTAGAACTCCCAGCCTCAGACAACATGAGAACAAAGGAAAGAATAAGACAAACAAACAGAGTGCTCTTTGACAATTCTGATGAGGAGGTGGAAGATAATAAAGAAGGCAGAAGTGATTGGGGATATGACTATGGACAGGGGTATAATCTAGACATCCCACCAGGAGAATGGGAAAAGGAGCGACAAACACTAGAACCACCAGCACATGACCAGAGTCAAAACCATCGCCTGAAAAAAAACAGCCACAAGTTCATGTAAGGTATGAAAGCACCCCAAATGAACAAGGAAAAAAAGTAAGGATAGTTTATCCTAACTTATCTTTAAGCGATGACTGAAAACCTACCTCTTCCTGAAATACTTAAATTAGCACTTTCCAAGTTTGTAGAATTCGAGTTATATTTATATTGAGTTTGTATTCTTGCGTACCAGTGTAAGATTTATTCACTACTAGAGATTTAAAGCACTTTTGTACGTCGCTCTGGATAAGGGCGTCTGCTAAATGCCGCAAATGTAAATGTAAATGTTTAAATTCGGGAGACAAGAGCAGAGATGGAGAAGAGTTTGTTGTCTTGAACCCAGGAGGAAGGGAGGAAGTGCATGTTCATGGAATATTGAAAATGACCAGCTACAAACAGAAGTGAAAACACTGCAAGAAGAAGTGACACTGCATGAAGAAGAAAATGTAACAAACAGACAAGAACTGGCAAACACCCAAGAGAAGATAGAGAGAATAGAGGAAACTCTAAATAATACTCAAAGAAAAGTAGATTATGCAGAAGAAATCATAAAAAAATGTAGCTGACAAAAATCATCAATTAAAGATGAAACTGTATCAATTAGAGAGTGCCCAACTGAAGGCAGAGATGAAGAAGGCAGCTCAAAGAAGCATGGAAAGAGCAGATCAGTGTCAACGACATCTTGATGACCTGGAAATCCAACTTTTAATGGGACAGCCAAGAACCAGCGTAAGAGATGGTGAAAAGAAAAACGGGAAAGTAACAGAAGAGGCAATAAAGGACATCCCAGGAGAACACATGGTGACAAGGTCACAAACAGAAAGAAAAGATCAAGAGGATGAAGAAGAAGAAGTAGAGGAAGAGGTAACAAGAAACAGGCATCAAAACCATTTGCAAATGCCAGTGGTAATGAAAGGAGCAGAACCAATATATACACCATGGTCATTTATGGATCTTACAGGACTGATAAACAGACTGCCTAGCGTTTGTGAAGGAGCACAAAAATGGATAACATGCTTTGAAGAGCAAACGATGGGTCAGATGCTGGCCATGGGAGACATCAAGGCAATCTTGACACAGTCTTTGGGAAAAGCTAAGATGATAGAAATCATGGAAGAAGCACAACTGGGCCATATAAGAAAAAATCAGAAGTATAATCTCTGGTCATTTGGATTAAGAAGAAATGTAATATGGGATGCTCTTCGATCAGCATACCCAACTCAAGCAGATCCAGACAAGGTGGAAAAGCTAAAAAGGGACGAAAACGAGGGAGTAGCTCAATTCATCCTAAAGTTACAGAAAGCCTGGAGAGAAGAGATGGGATCAGCATGGGATGAGACGACTTCTAGCATCACATTGTTTAAGATGATGTTGAAAAAGGCACTCCCAAGTGAAGTTCAAGAGCAGCTTGAAACAGTTGTAGGGCTTAATACGATGCCCTGGGCAACTTTTGAAGCAAATGTTATACACTTTGTGGAATTATATAAGAAAAAGGATAGAGCAACGAAAAAAGGCTGCAGATGAGTTAGTGATACTGCTTCACAAAGCACAGCTGGGAGAACTAACACGCAGCAAACAAGAAAATCAAGAAAAACGAAAAGAAGAGAAAAATTCCGCTAAACCAGCAGCAGTCATGGTTGTACCAACCACTGTACAGCAGGTCCCAGTTGTTCAAACTGCACAAGATCAAGGAAAAACAACTAATGTCTGTGGGACATCCAATGATGGCAATCCAACCACAGGCACCTGTGACATTTACAGCACCGATGCCTCAGCAGATGGCCTATCTGATAATTCAGCAGTATCCGCCACAATACAGAGGGTGGGGGCAAGGAAGAGGTCGAGGCAGAGGAGGAATGTTTGAACCAAGATCAAGAAATTATCAACTACCCAGAGGAGGAAGACGCTGGAACTGCCAAGATCCCAATCACATGATGAGGGACTGCCCATATCCAGTAAGACAACAGCAAAGCAACCCCCAACAAAATCAAGGCTGGCAAAATTCTGTAAACTGGGCAGGACCGTGGATGGGATTGAATCAGCAAGACCAAACTCAAGTGAACCTTAGGAGTGGCCCTACAGGGCCACCGCAAGGTAACATGTGAAGATGCCCAGAGAAGCCAGAGGGGGAGCTGGTACAGTGCCCTATCTCGCTGTACCCTGCACAAGAACCAACCATAATGGTGGATGTGGGTAACCAGCTCCAAGCACCATTTTTTGATTGACACAGGAGCTACATTCACAAGTATTGGAAAAGAAGGCTCTAAGCTCCCCCTCTCACGCAAGACAGTAAAGACAGTAGGCTTCTCGGGTAAAACTCAAACTTTGCAATTTACAGAGCCACAAGACATAACAGTAGAAGGAATCACTATACAAGCACCGCTACTGTACTCTCCTGATACTCCAGCAAATCTAGAGATGTGTTATGCAAGCTAGGAGCAAAAATCTACTGTGGACTCACCGGAGTGAGGGTCGAACTTCCTGAGTGTCTAGCTCAACAATATGTGATGGTGGACAGTAAGACAGAACAACAAACACTAGATAAAGTCTACTGGCTGGAACTTAAGGAGACATCTTCAGAAATTCACAAGTTGTATGACCACTGGAAGACATGGTTCACAAACATGCGTCCTGATTGTATGGAAACCAGAAAACCATGGCATTGCACCATAAAGTATGATGAAGGGAGACAAGATGAAGAATATGAGACTTTGTGGGGAGAACATGTAGAAGGAAACTGGTACAGTATCAAAGCAGAAAACGTGATCATTGGTCCCCAAGGGATAGCAGCAACAGTACAGCTGCCAAACCAAATCGCTCAATGGTATTTAGTCAAGAATTCTGTTCCACATGTCTCCCTGATGATCGGGCAAAATTTTAAATCAAAAGACCTAGGGCCAATGGTCAGGAAAGCAAGTCAGGTAACCGAGTGGACACCCGTGGAAGAAAATATTAGTGTGTCAACAGATAGGAAATATCTCAAAATAAAGTTAACAGCTGAAGATTGTGTGATAGCTCACACTGTGTTGATTAACAGGCAGGTGCAGGTGAAAACGCAAATCGAACAGGTAGGACAGTGGCCCCAAAGGATAGAAGATCAGAACAAACAGAACAGGAAGTAGAACAGGTACTGAAGCAGGTTCCAGAACAACTATGGACTAAACATCAGACAGATGTTTGCAACACACCCATTTTTCCGGTCAGAAAACCTAACTCAGACAAATGGAGATAGGTCCATGATTTAAGGCCAGTAAACCGTGTTGTGGTAGCAGAAAATCCTGTAGTGCCTGATCCACACAAATTGTTAACTAACATCCCTGAAGGGACTAAATGGTACACTGCACTGTGATTGATTTATGTTCAGCATTTTTCAGTGTACCGCTGCACCCTGAGTCTCAATTTTTGTTTGCATTCACCTACGGGGGTAAGCAATACACCTACACACGGCTGCCACAAGGGTATTGTGAAAGCCCTTCAATTTTTAACCAGGTGTTAGCACGAGATCTGGCAGAACTAGATATTCAGAGCAGTTTGCTCCAATATGTGGATGACCTGCTGATTTGTAGTCAAACTAAAGAACAGTGCATGCAGGATTTGCTAAAAGTCCTAGAAACCCTAGGTTTCTTCCTAGGAAAAATTACAATTCTGCCAACAAAAGGTAGAATATTTAGGTAGAGTGCTCGAAGGCACTACACGAAAAATCTCACCCTCACATGTAGAGGTGATTCAAAAAACACCACAGCCTCAAACAGTGCAACAGATGCTGTCATTCCTGGGTTTAGCAGGTTTTGCAGACCTTGGATTTGTGATTTTGCGTTGAAAACACAACCTCTTAGAGACATGATGAAGGCAGCAGACCAGACAAAATCAAGAGCTCGTCTGGTCTGGACAGAGGAGGGTAAAGAAGCCTTTGAGACAATAAAAAGCAATTTATAATTTGCCCCAGCTTTAGCCTGTCCTGATTATACAAAACAATTTCATCTTTATGTATCTGAAAGGCAAGGTTTTGCATCAGCCATACTGGCACAACAGCAACAAAGTATGGGAAAGAAGCCAATTGCGTACTACAGTACAGCTCTTGATAATGTGGAGAAGGGCATGCCACCATGTTACAGAGGTTTGGCCACTGCAGCATTTGCTTATCAAAAGGCATCGACAATCACAATGGGTCATCCAGTGACCCTGTACACTTCTCATGCACTACACGCCTTACTAACAAGTCAAAGGTTTGTGATAACGAATGCTCGTAGGACAGGTTATGATGTAATTCTGTCCGCACCAGAATTAACAATTGAGAGATGTCTCACAGTCAACCCAGCTGACCGAATAGTACTACCAGATGTGGGAACCCCCCAATGAGTGCATTACAGTAGCAGAGAAATTTCTAAAAGCTAGGGATGACCTAGATAATCAACCACTGCAAAATGCCCAGCATGTCTTCTTCGTGGATGGTTCATGCTACCGTACGAATGATGGTAACAAAGCAGGATATGCTGTGGTCGTGTACAATGAGGAAGAAGATTTATTTCAAGTACTATCTAGCATAAGTGTGCCACAGCCTTGTTCTGCCCAATTGGCAGAAATAAAAGCTCTAACAGCAGCATGTAGTTTAGGGTCAGGGGGAACATGTACCATCTACACAGATTCAGCTTATGCATATGGGGTGTGTCACACATTTGGACCTATCTGGGAACAGAGGGGTTTCCAGAGAGCTGATGGATCATCCTTAGTGCATGGTCCTGCAATTTCAGATTTGCTCAAAGCAATGATGCTTCCAAAAGCATTAGCCATTGTGAAATGTAAAGCCCACAAGACTGATGGTGAGATGGTCAGTAGAGGTAATGCAGCAGCAAATGAGGCAGCCAAGAAAGCAGCGGTAGGTGGAGACTGTGTAAAAGTAATGATGCAGGGCAAGGAACAGGAGGAAGAATGGGGACAGGTGACAGAGGAAGATCTTGGGGAATACCAGGATGTAGCAAGTGGGGAGAAGAAGGAGATGTGGAAGAAACGAGGTGCAGTACAAGATCCCAACACAGGGTTATGGAGAAGCATTGATGGGGTATGGGTGGTACCTATAGCTCTTTTGTCAATGCTCATTAATGAAGCGCATGGGGTAGATCACTGTAATCGTAGGGAGGTCATAGACACAATCCGAAGGAATTGGTGGTCCCCATACCTGGCCAGTATGGTGGACAAATTCCTGAGGTCCTGTGAGCTATGTGCAGCACGTAATGTCAGAAAACATTTTACAGCACCGATCAGTCACATACCTGAACCAAGGGGACCATTTAAACATTTGATGATGGATTTTGTGGACATGGCAGACAGGAAGGAAGGAAAGAGATACATTTTGGTAGTGATAGATCGTTTTAGCAGATGGGTGGAGGCAATCGCTACAGCTAAGAATGATGCAAAAACTGTAGCTAGGTTCTTGGTCAGAGAAGTATTTCCAAGGTTTGGTATACCTGATAAGTTGAGTTCTGACAATGGACCGCACTTTCTGAATAACGTGATTAAGTCAATAACAGAAGCTCTGTGTATCAGGCAGAGAATGGGTTGTGTTTATCATCCACAATCACAGGGAATGGTAGAGAGCCAATGGTGTGTTAAAGGAGAAAATAGCGAAAATTTGTGCAAGTACAGATTGGAATTGGGTACAGGTGCTTTCGCTGGCGTTTATGAAAATGCGCTCACATTAGCGAGACTGTGCGCTCATTGTTTGGACAAAAGGTAAGCTTTGGATCAGAACATCTACGTGGATGTGGACGAAGGGTTTCTTTAGCCCTAGTAAAAAAAAAAAGAAAAAAAAAGGCGATGAATAAGTAAGAAGTTTTTTTCTGAACGTATCCTTCTGAATGTATATACTTGTGCTCGGTTACTAATTTTTGATATAGTGACATGACTACTGATTTTTCTACTCTATATCACTCTTTTTGATCGAAAACACTATATCCTTTATATGTTTTGTTTATGATTATATTGTATTAATCATGTTGTTGTTGTGAGTATTTCATGTTGTGTACAGGAACATGGCTGCTGGTGGATGTAGGTGGCTCCTGCGAGGTGTGCGTTTGCATCGAGGTGCGTGTGCATACGTCGACGCGTGTGCTGAGGGGTATCGCTTCGCCTTGGACGCATTCAGAGGTCTGTAAGGTGCTTGCGATGTTAATAGGAGTCTCGGGCGCTCACAGTTTTCTGTTCCCGGACTTGCACCGCACCTTTGTGACGTACTAAACCACCACCTTCTGTGGCTATGTTCTCTCTCCTGCCGCCCGGGATCTAACGCATGTCTCCCATTCCATAGTTCCACCACTTTGCACTGGACTGCGTAATTTTTCGTTTTCTTTTGTTTTCTTTTGTGTTATGTTTTAGCTACCTGTACAGTCACGACTGAGGATGACCTTGGTGGTGATGCCACTGTCGTGCCGCAGGGTGGGAATTTTCCCTGAAATTTGGCTGCTGTCAGGGTTTTTCGCCCACTCCTGGTTCTTCGTGTTGTGATTAGGCTTATTGAATGCTGTTGTGACAGGGGAGTGATGTCGATTTCGGTCAATGTTTGTTTTTGTTTTTTTGCATTTTCAAAGATTTTAGTCGATTTCACTGATCTTAGGTAATTTTTCAAGTCGGGTTTTTGGTGGCTGTTTTTGTTTTGTATTCTACTTGCTGTTTTCAATTTTAGTCAATTTTTTATGGGCTGTTTTTACCTTCTGGATTTTGTCGATTCTGATGCGATTAATTTTGTGTTTGATTTTGATGCAATCATATTTTTCTTCGAATCCTGGGTCTATGTGTCACTGATGTACTGCTCTTATGATTATTTTACTTTGATTAGCCCATAATTTTTGTTCATTCATTTTTACCTTCTGGATTTTGTCGATTCTGATGCGATTAATTTTGTGTTTGATTTTGATGCAATCATATTTTTCTTCGAATCCTGGGTCTATGTGTCACTGATGTACTGCTCTTATGATTATTTTACTTTGATTATTGTGGACGGTATGCCCTGACAGGCGTTTGGATTCCGGTCTTTGGACCAGCATGTGGATTTATTATTTTCTTTAATGGATGTCAACATACGAGCGCCTGGTAAAGTGCTAGTAACCTCTTCCAGAGTAAAGTAAAAGTATCTTGGTCAGAAGAAAACTACATGTGCCAAAGAACTCAATGTAAAAAATTTTATTTGTGTTTTATGTGACATGTATGTTTGTTAATGAGTTAACACGGAAGTAGGCGGAGTGTGAGACTAATTAGTCTCAGACGGGGGAGTGATGTCGAGAAAAATGTTTTAATTAACCTTATCTAGAGTGTGTTTTAATCCAACTAATATCCATCCAATAAATTGACCTAATAATTAGTATAGAACCTATTAGATACAATAGAAGCAGCTTGATTAAAACCTATTTTAGCTTATGTGTTTTAATCAGTCTCATGTAGTCTATGTACTCGGAGTGTAATTAACAATAGCGATCAGATTTTAATAAAGTAGAGTAGAGTCTGACTGGTGTTATGAGTGTGTTGGGTAGACAAGAAAGAACAACATACAAGGCTTAAGCATGTTTATTGTGCAGAGAAGAGGTGAGATTTACGATGCTTTTAGTGAAGAATGCTCCTAAGAGATGTCCCAGGATGTCTGTAAGTTGGAGCTGAATAAAAGAAACAAACAGAGATCACAATAACTAAAAACATACAATTAATATGTGCATGTAACAACAAAAGTAATAAGCTTACAATCATTATAGTTGTAAAGCTATATACATTATGCAACAGTCAGTTCAGATAGTATAAATGAAGTATGACCTAGACACTAACATAACCACGTAGAATAATGTAGTTAAACATATACAAATAAACAATTTAAGTAAAATAATATAGCTTGATTTAATAAAAATGGAATAGCAAATAGCATTCTAAAAGCGAAACACTTACACAGAGTAGATGTAGGAAAGATAAAGTAGGCCGCAAAATGGTTGTCCACGCATAAAAACCTGAAAGCAGGAGGAAGCGGTGCCTGGCTGTACCAGAGGGGGTGAAAGTTGTATACACATTCTTTTCTTAAGTGACATAGAGAAAAGGCCGTAAATAAGGGTAATGGGGGAACAGGAAAACCCAAATATGGAATCCCAGGAAGGGTACTTTGCTAGGATGAAGAAAATAGAAAAAAAAGTAAAGGTGTCATGTCACACCAGGGTATAAGAACGAGTGTGTGCAAAGTGTGTGTGCGCTTGATCATTTTGATGTGATGAAGTGACCACCTTCTATGGGCTCATCAGAACGTGTCTGGAATAAAGAAGTTTTTGAGTTCCGACAGTGTGTGTGTGTGAACAGAAGAGAAACTTAGGAGAGACAACTCCACAAGGTTATATTGAGCCTGTAAAAGATAAGCCTAAAACAGAAATACAGGAACCACTGTGTGTGTACGAGCAAAGTAACACATACCACAAAAAAGGATAGTTCAGGGTATGGTCAACAGAAAAATACAAAAAGGTTATTCTAGAAGCATACAGCAGAATTACTATAACTACTAATGGCAACAAGATACATATTACCATATTGTGAGAACATAAAAATGGTTAACGATAATAACTCCACATCTGGTCATGTTATTCATTTAGCAGAAGCAACAAAGCATGGATTAGCCATACCGGAAGGCAACAGTTTGGGTATTCTTACAGCGTAAGCATATAAAGAGAGGATATAGACAAGAACTGAGTGTTCTGGGTCAACCTGAACTAGGACTAGTGATTAAGGATGTCTTACATAGTCATAATTTCATAACAAAACCTGTTAACCTTTACCATCAAAATATGAGTAATTGTGAAAATATAAATCATATGATATTAGATAACCTTTAAAATAAGTTCAATAAGTGAATGAAAAACAGAAAAGTGACAATGCAAATCATGTTTTAACAAAATAGTTATAGTTAAAGTTATTGTAAAAATATGAATTTCCATATTTATAAGTATCATTGAATAAAAAATATAGTGCAATATGTAAGTGAAAAACTTACATGAAAAACATTGGTCTGAGAAAAATATAACTTTTTAAAAAATAAAAATATTAGATTAATTGGTAAAATATACATTTTCATATTCATTCTAATAATTTCATAAAAAACTGTTAAAAAGTTAATAAATAACGTGATATGACAAATTACATTTTTTACAAGTTATTGTGGAAAATTTGACTTCATCTTCATAAGCATCATCACCAGAACAGCACTAGTTAACAAGTAACTGTCTAGAGCTAAGGCCAGGGAGCAGCTAGACAGGCTAAACCGACCGTCGTCACTCAGGATCCACCAAATTGAGACTGTCTGTCCCCCGAGCTAAACCAAAATATAGAAATTCTGTTTTAGTAACCTGATTAACATTAAATTAAATAGGACTGAATGCACAGCCAGCACCTCTGATCTAAAAATAGGATTGCTGAATATTAGATCCCTCACATCAAAAGCGATCACTATAAACGAAATTATTACCGACCAGGAATTTAAAATAATATGTTTGACAGAAACGTGGATTTAACTGAATGAATATGTAGCATTAAATGAAGCGAGTCCTCCTGGGTATAGTTACATACACCAACCCTGTCTAAATGGCAGAGGAGGTGGAGTCACAGCTATTTATAATAATAATCTAAACGTCACACAAAAGACTAAACACAAATGTAAAATATTTGAAGTTCTTTACACCAACATAAAATATTCAGTGTCCAAAAGCAGGTCCAGTCAGTCAATTCCACTAATTATTATTTATAGACCCCGGGGCCCTACTCTGATTTTCTCATAGAATTTGCAGATATCATCACACATTTAGCTACTTCTTTAGACAAAGCATTAATTGTTGGTGACTTTAATATTCATTTTGATAATCAGGAAGACTCTCTAAGAGCAGCAGTTTTGTCCATTATAGATTCAGTTGGAATTAATCAGAATGTTATAGGACCACTCATAGTGGTGGACACACTCTTGATTTGTTGTTAACATTTGGATTAAAAATAAAAAACGTAGTCATAATTCCACAGTCTGAAGCAATTTCTAAAATCAACGTTACGTTATAGTCTAGATGATGTAGCTCCCCTTAAGAAAAAAATGATCAGGGTGAAAAAATTAGCACAGTGGTATAATGATCATACGCGCACCTTAAAACAGACCACTCGAAAATTAAAACATAAATGGCGTCAAACAAAATTAACAGTATTTCAAATAGCATGGAAGGAGAGCCTCCTAAATTATAAAAAAACTCTTATTGCTGCTAGATCAGCATATTTCTACACCCTCATAGATTTTATTTAGCACGGTAGCAAAATTAACAGGGAATAAAAGCACTGCACCAACATGCACACCATCAATAGGTAGTAATGATTTCATTAACTTTTTTAACAATAAAGTTTAAAACATCAGGCAAGAAATCCAGACGGTTAATATAAATCCAAATTATTTTACAAGTAACCCTGTAGACAGCAGTGTAATTATAACAGACAATCAATTACAAAGCTTCACTCCTATTCATTAAAATGACTTAATTTAATTAATTTCCTCATCAAAATCATCAACCTGCATTCTCGATCCCTTGCCTACAAGTTTCCTCAAACAGATAATTCCAGAGGTAATTAAACCTGTTTTAAAAATAATAAACTCTTTCATTAGCACTGGTTATGTACCTAAATCCTTCAAACTGGCAGTTATCCACCCCCTTATTAAGAAACCTGACCTTGACCCATGTCAGTTGTCCAACTACAGACGAATATCAAATCTCCCCTTTATATCCAAAATTTTAGAAAAGGTTGTAGCACATCAGTTATGCTCACACCTACTTATTAATAACATTTTTGAAATGTATCAGTCAGGATTTCGGTCAGGATATGGCGCTAGTTGAGGTGGTAAATGACCTGTTATTGGCCTCTGATCAGGGTTTGTCTCCTTACTTGTTTTGCTCGACCTTAGTGCAGCTTTTGACACCATTGATCACACTATACTGCTTGCTAGACTTGAGAACGTTGTTGGATCAGGTCTTATTTGACTGATCGCTATCAGTTTGTTGATGAAATTTTTTAAATGATGGTCACACTCGCGAGGTTAACACAACCAAACTCCTTTATTGCAAACCTTGTTATCCAACATCTTCCAAAGTGCCCTTTTTCCTATATAACCACCCATGCTTACGCATACGTCTGACGTCATCACTACGGATACCCATTTATACAAATGCATGTTAAACAGAACATTCACCCAATGTTCTACATAAATGGTGAGTTCTTCACACTCTCTGAGGTAAAGTGTGGTGTTCCTCAAGGATCTGTCTTAGGCCCACTGCTTTTCTCTTTATATATGCTGCCTCTTGTTGAAATTATACATAAACATGGTATTTGCTTTCATTGCTATGCTGATGATACACAGTTGTATATTTTAGCAAAGCCAGATGAGAGAGATCAGCTTAACAATGTTGAGAAGTGTGTAAATTAGACAGTGGATGCTTGATAACTTTCTTCTGCTCAACTCAGATAAGATGGAAGTACTTTTACTAGGACCACATTCAGCTAGAAGCAAACTTTCTGATTCATTTTTGTTACATCTAGGTTAGACTACTGTAACGCTTTACTGTCTGGGTCTTCGAGTAAGTTCATAAATAAGCTTCAGTTAGTTCAGAATGCGCAGCAAGAATCCTCACTAGATCTAGGAAATATGACCACATCACTCCTGTTTTAATCAGTCTACACTGGCTCCCAATCAAATCTCGCATTGATTATAAGTTATGGAACAGCCTTCCAATCAGTGTTCAGGACTCATACACAGTCTCAGTGTTCAAGTTGAGGTTGAAAACATATTTATTTGGTCAAGCCTTTGATCAGTAGATTTCTTCTTAGGTAACCACACAGATCTGGAGGGAACATGGATATAGAATGTTTGGTGGACTGTGATATTTGTATGCTGTCGTTCCCTCACATTCACACGTTCACTCAGGTTCGTTGACGGTTGTGTAGTGGGTCGTCTTTTATCCCAGAGATCCCTCAAGTCTGTGTTACCTTCTGGTTCTCCCTTGTAGTTATGCTGCCATTGAGAGTCTTGCCGAAGTCCACCTGCACAGTGACTTTAACTTTCATTATAATTTTTTTTTTTTTTAACAATTAAGCAATTAAAAACACATTACACACAAAAAAAAAAGTGCGCGCGCACTTCCGGTAATTCTACGTCCGGTAGACCAACTTCCGCTTCCGGTGCGGCACCGGCGCGACGCGGCGGCCATCTTTAATGGGTATAAATAGACGCCGGCTCCTGTTACTCCTTGGCAGATTGTTTTTTGGCCTTTTGTTATGCTTTTTGGGACTATCTTGCTGCTTTTTCCCCTGTGGATTATCTTTTGCTTTCACTTTGAATCTCTCCTTTTTCCTGTTTTTTGCCTGCAGTTTTTGGACGTTTTTTGGTTATTTTTTCACCTTTTTTCTGCTCTTTGTTTTTTCCCATGCTCTTTTAAGAGTTCAACATTTGTTCTCTGACTGTTTGTATTGTCTATGTTTCTTCCCTAAGATTAAAGACCGCCTTTTGATATTTTCTGCGTCCTGCATTTGGGTCCTTCCTCTCGCGTTCCTGACAGAACAATCGGGCCAACTATGGACCCCGCGGACGCACAGGATTTAAGGGAGAGTATAGACTCTCTGAAACAGATCTGCGTCACCCATGATCGGCAGCTACGTGAGCTTGGTTCGGCACTTCAAGGTTTCATGCAGCGCGCAAATCAAAATCCCAGTACATCGGCTGTAGCCACACCCGTCGCCTCACCTGCACCTTCAACCGAGATGGAACCTGCTCCGGTCGTGGTCAGTTCCCATGAACCTCACCTAATGCCACCCGCACGTTTCTCTGGGGAACCAGGGCACTGTCGCTCCTTCCTCACTCAGTGCGGCATCATCTTTCAACTTCAACCCTCTTCTTTTCCCACCGAAGTAGCCAAGGTGGCCTATGTGATTTCTCTGCTATCAGGTCCCGCTCTCCAGTGGGCCACCGCTGAGTGGGAGAACCAGACCCCCCACTGCATGTCTTTCTCCGCCTTCTCTGGCGAACTCCGGAAAATTTTCGACTCCGCCTCTCCCCGTCATGATGCGGCTCACTTTCTGTTTTCTGCCACTCAAGGTAGGCGCTCGGTGGCTGAATTTGCCGCTGAGTTCCGCACCGCTGCCACAGATAGCGCTTTAAGATAGCCCTTTATGACGCCTTCTATCGTGGTTTGGCTACCGAAGTTAAAGATGAATTAGCCGCCCGGGAACTTTCATCGAGCTTAGATGACAGACGCCTGCAGGAGCGGCGTGTGGAGCACACCCCTCGGCACTCCGATCGTCACCGTTCTCCACCGCAATACCGACGTCGAACACTCCCTTGTGAGACTACGGTACCAGAACCCCACTCTCCACCCCGTTCTATGGAAATTGGCCGCCGACACCTATCCTTGGATGAGAAGGAGAGGCGTCGCTCCAGAGGCTTGTGTCTCTACTGCGGGGAAGCTGGACACATGGCGGTTTCCTGCCCAGTAAAAGACCGGGCTCGTCGCTGATGGGGAGGTCCTCGCCGAGCCAAATCCTTCCTGCCCTCTCCAAACCACTCCTAGACATCCGCATCCTCTCTGACGGACAGGAGCACCAGCTTGCTGCTTTTGTGGATTCAGTGGCAGACTCTGAGTTCCTGGATCAGGATCTTGTTCAGCAGTTGATGATTGAGACTGAAACCTTGCCATCCCCTCTATCAGGCGACCTGTCGTACGAAGCCCCTCCGGGTCACCATTGCCGATCAACATCAGGAGTGGCTATCCTTTTTGGTCATTTCCTCCCCTCACACCCCGGTAATGCTCGTTTTTTTCCTGGTTGCAGAAACACAACCCCCGCCTGGATTGGTCCACGGGTAAGGTCTTAGAGTGGGGAAACTTCTGCCATTCACACTGTTTAGATCAGCCATCTGCCTCTGGTACTTTTGAGACCTTGGACCTTGACTCAATTCCCTCTGTGTATCATGACCTTGGTCAGGTATTTAGCAAGGCCCGAGCTTCCTCCTTGCCTGCTCATCGGCCATATGACTGTGCCATCGACCTCCTACCTGGGTCCTCGCCCCCCCGGGTACGTTTGTATCACCTGTCGGGCCCCGAAAAAAAAGCCATGACGAAGTACATTCAGGACTCACTTGCTACTGGCCTTATTCGCCCTTCCTCCTCCCCTGCCGGTGCGGGGTTCTTTTTTTGTTGAGAACAAGGATGGGACTTTATGCCCCTGCATCGATTATCGTGGTCTCAATAGCATCACCATCAAGAACCGCTATCCGCTCCCCTTAATGGACACGGCGTTTGAACAGCTCCAAGGTGCTTCTGTTTTCACTAAACTGGACCTTAGGAACGCATACCATCTCATTCGCATCCGTGAGGGGGATGAGTGGAAGACAGCTTTCAACACCCCGTCTGGTCACTATGAGTATTTGGTCATGCCGTTTGGTCTCACCAACGCCCCAGCGGTTTTCCAGGCTCTTATTAATGACGTGCTGCGTGATATGTTGAACTGCTATGTTTTTGTGTATCTGGATGACATCTTGGTGTTCTCCCGGTCTCTGGATGAGCATGTCGGCCACGTTCGTTTGGTACTCCAGCGCCTCCTCCAGAATGGCCCGTATGTCAAGGCGGAGAAATGTGAGTTCCATGTCTCTAGCACCTCCTTTCTGGGATTTACTCTTGCTGAGGGGAGCATAAGTATGGATCCTGCCAGGATCAGAGCTGTCAAGGAATGGCCCACACCCTCCTCTAGGAAGCAGCTGCAGAGGTTCCTGGGGTTCTCCAATTTTTTCCGGAGGTTTATTAGAGGCTACAGTTTGGTTGCCGCCCCTCTTCACCAACTGACCTCCTCCCGCCGGTCCTTTTCATGGTCTCCTGAAGCGGAACGAGTGTTCATCAGACTCAAAGACCTCTTCACTTCTGCCCCAGTCCTGGTTTTTCCCGATCCCTCTCGCCAGTTCATCATGGAAGTCGATGCCTCTGACCTAGGGGTAGGCGCTGTACTGTCATTGCAACCTGGAGTATCTACGCACCGCCAAGCGCCTCAATCCTCGCCAGGCTCGCTGGGGACTTTTTTTCGGCAGGTTCAATTTCTCCCTTCCCTACCGCCCAGGAGCTAAGAATGGGAAGCCTGACGCTCTTTCCAGGTTACACTTCCCCGTGGAGGAAGAAGATTCCACCTTCACACCCATACTTCCTCCTTCAGTTACCGTGCGTGCCCTGGACCTTGACCTCGAGGCCAGGGTTAAACTTGCCGCTATAGACCAGCCAGCTCCCGAGGGTTGCCCTACTGACAGACTTTTTGTTCCCGAGCAGCTGCGGTCCCAAGTCCTCCAGTGGTGTCACGGCTCGCCTCTGTTTTGCCTTCCCGGGTTTCCTCGAACTCTGTCCGTCCTCCAACAGCGGTTCTGGTGGCCCACGGTCCGAAAAGATGTCCGTGAATTTGTTGCCGCCTGTCCCACCTGCACGCAACACAAGAATCCGAAGGGCGGTTCGTGGGATTGCTACGTCCACTTCCTGTGCCTAAACGCCCCTGGTCTCACATTGCCCTGGATTTTGTTACCGGGCTCCCGCCGTCTGCTGGAAGCACTGTCATTCTTACCGTGGTGGACCGATTCTCGAAGATGGTTCATTTCATTCCCCTGGCCAAACTGCCTTCTGCTAAGGAGACGGCTGCGCTCCTCCTCCTGCACGTTTTCCGTCTGCACAGTCTTCCTCGCAACATCCTCTCTGACCGGGGTCCTCAATTCACTGCTGGGTTTTGGAAGGAATTTTCTCGATCAGCCTCTCCTCTGGGTTCCACCCGCAAACCAATGGCCAGACTGAGAGGCTCAATCAAGAGCTGGAGACCGGACTCCGTGTCCTCTGCGCCCAAGATGCCTCCTCATGGTCCTCCAAGCTGTTGTGGGTTGAGTATGCCCATAATTCTTTGCCTACTGCGGCCACTGGATTGTCTCCCTTTCAGACGGTTTATGGTTATCAACCCCCTCTATTCTTTACCCAGGAGGCTGAGGCTTCTGTCCCATCCGCATTGGCTCAGTTTCGCCGCTGTCGACTCAGTTGGAGGAGGGCCCGTACGGCACTTCTTAGAGCTTTCCAAAGCTATGCTCGTTGGGCCAACCGGAGACGCCGTCCTGCACCCCATTACCAGGTTGGTCAGAAGGCTTCCTCTCAAGGCTATGTGTCGTAAGCTCGCTCCACGGTTTCTGGGACCGTTCCCCATCTCCAAGGTCATTAACCCGGTTGCTGTGCGCCTCAGACTGCCCAGGGCCCTTCGGATCCATCCTACGTTCCACGTTTCTCGGCTCCGGCCTGTCCGGGCCTGTTCCTAGGTGCCCTCGGCCGGGCCCCCGCCACCCGCCTGGGTTGTCGAGGGGGGTCCCGCTTATACGGTGTGTCGTTTGCTCCGCTCCCGCCGTCGGGGTAGGGGCTTCCAATATCTGGTGGACTGGGAGGGCTATGGCCTGGAAGACCGCTCCTGGGTTCCTGCGCGGCACATTCTGGACCGTGACCTCATTTCTCGGTTTCACCGGGACTATCCTGAGCAGCCTGGAGGGTCGTCTGGAGCTGCCTTGGGGAGGGGGGTACTGTCAGCCGACGGTGCGCGCACTTCCGGTAATTCTACTTCCGGTGCGGCACCGGCACGACGCGGCGGCCATCTTTGATGGGTATAAATAGACGCCGGCTCCTGTTACTCCTTGGCAGATTGTTTTTTGGCCTTTTGTTATGCTTTTTGGGACTATCTTGCTGCTTTTTCCCCTGTGGATTATCTTTTGCTTTCACTTTGAATCTCTCCTTTTTCCTGTTTTTTGCCTGCAGTTTTTGGATGTTTTTTGGTTATTTTTTCACCTTTTTTCTGCTCTTTGTTTTTTCCCATGCTCTTTTAAGAGTTCAACATTTGTTCTCTGACTGTTTGTATTGTCTATGTTTCTTCCCTAAGATTAAAGACCGCCTTTTGATATTTTCTGCGTCCTGCATTTGGGTCCTTCCTCTCGCGTTCCTGACAGATGATTTGTATTTAAGAAATGTGAGCCTATTTTATATAAAATTACAAGGACAGTTTCTTCTTTCATCTTCTACAATACAAAATATTGTGGATGAGATGCAAAATATTCATGAATTGGGACAGACATATACTTTTAGTAAGCTACATTCACTTTTGCAGAATTTGTCATTACCTAATGAGACTATTTCTCAAATATATGCTACTGTGAGGAAATCAGACTTGTTTTCTGTGTGTCATAAATGACCAATGCGAACAGAGTATTCAAGGAGTCGGACCTTTAAAAAAGTGTTTAAGTACGTTGAACAAAATATAATACTTTTAGGTAGAGATGAGAATCGGACAGAGCAATTTGCATACTATGTAACTGTGAAAGACACATTGAAGTGTCTGCTGAATTCAGATTTTGGGAGGAAGTGCATTTCAATGCACTCGCATGAAAAAAATGTTGCTGATGTACTTTGTGATTGCTCAGATAGCCAAATACTGAAGTGCAGGAATTTCTTTTAAGACACCCCAAACCTCCAGCTACTGCTCTATCAGGATGTTTTTGAGGTGGTTAACCCTTTAGGGTCTGCACGAAAAAAAAACACAAAATTTTGTCTGTATACCTTTCTCTTGTCCATTTGCCAGTTCATCTCAGGTCAAACACAGAACATATGCAGTTGGTTGTGCTGTGCAGGGAAAAAGACTTTAAAGACTTTTGAGGTAAATGGAATTGCATGGTCAGGTAAATGGAATTGCATGGTCAGGTCAATCTATTATAAAAGGCACACTTTACTGCATTTCTGGATACAATATTGGATCCCACTGCATTGGTGGATTCACTGAAAATTTTTGTCAGTCAAGCTACTTTTGCAGGTACTGTCTAATTACTAAAGAATAATTTTAGAGTGTTGACCCAAATTTTTGTGGTTCACTGCGCATTGTTGAAAAATACAGTGCTGTTGTTAACCAATTTACAGACCGAAAATGAAACAGTTCAAGGCATTAAGTTTAAATCAGTTTTTAACTCTTTGAAGAACTTTTAAGTTTGCCAACCTGGCTTGCCACCTTGCCTTAGTCATGACATTTTTGAAGGTGTTTTGTCTTACGATGTTGCTCTTTACGTCAAATATTTTGTTAAAAAGAAGTGGTTCACGTACCCAATCCTTAACCGTCGAATCAGGCAGTTCAAATACAATGGTTCTGATGCATTTACAAAACCTTGTGAGTTAAATTCTCATGGACCTAAGCTAGCTGGTCAGGCCATTCAAAATTGGAATTTTTTATGTCTTCTACCTGTAATACTTGGTGATAGAGTTGTGGATCCTGCAGATGAGGTTTGGCAATTAACTTTTCAACTAAAGGAAATTGTTTAACTGATTTGAACTCAGAAGATTTCAGTGTCACAGGTTGCATATTTGGATGTTCTCATTCAAGAATACCTGGAACCTAGAAAAGTAGCCTTTCCAGAAGTGAATCTACAACCAAAACATCACTACCTTCGACACTATCCAGGTCTGATACTCAAATTTGGTCCATTGATCCGATTATGGACAATGAGATTGGAAGTAAACACTGTTACTTCAAAAGATGTAGCAGATTTGTTCCCCATTCTTTCAACTGAAATATAGTTCTCCGTTTTATTCTGAGCTTTACAGTGAAACTGTCAAAGATGCAGCAAGTCCATTCAGATTAAGTGAAACACAAACAAGGGTTCAAAAATACAGTAGAAAGGAACTGTGTTCAAAAAGGGCCAACTGTTTGTCATTAGTAATGAGGAGACAGTGGAGTTTGGTGAACTTGTGCTCTTGTTCATCACAGAGGAGCATGTTGATTTGCTGACCAGGGTGTTTGTACTCTTACATGTGTTTGTCATCTTACATGTTGCAAGGTTGTAGGGTAGTTTCACTAAAACACAGCATAGTTAGTTTCACTGAAACACAGCATTAGATCAATGCAAGCCTGCATAGTTGTAAAATAGTGCAATTCAAACTGATATTTTTGCATCATATTTTACTTTCTGTTGTTTGCACAGCTCAACACACCTAACGTATGAAATTTCTGATATAGTTTCGACATCAATCTGTTACAAGTTTCTTTCTTCTATTGAACATAAAAGAAAATGGTATGTGTACACAATTCAAGCAGCTAACTGGAATTAATCAGAAGGAGATGTTTCTTAAAAGCTTGGATAAAAAAGGACAGCAGCTCCTGAACTTTCTTAAAACAGTTGGTGCAGAAAAAAGCCAAAAGTTCTTCAAACTGCTGCTTTATGTTTTGAGGTGTCAACCTGAAGGATGCAGTGAGGATTTAAAAGATGTGGCGCTTCTTCTGCTTGCCTATTTTGATAAAAAAGAAAGAAGTGATGTTTCATTATATGGAAGAGTCTTGCCTTGTGGAAGATGTGGATGTAGACAATTTACCAGCAACACCCTGCATCATTGTCTGTGCTGAGTTTAAATTAATAAAAATTTTTTTTACAATTTAAAGGATAGTTCAATATTATAATTCTGTAATTTACTCAAATTAAATTTATTCAAAACCTGTATAGATTTATTTGTTCTGCCATTATTTTGAAGAAGGCTTCTAACTGAACAGTTGTGGGTGGATATTGACTTTATTAAGCAAAATACTGTGGAAATCAGTGGCGCCCCAAAACTGTGTGGTTACAAACATTCTACAAAATTTCTTTCTTTGTGTTTAGAAAAAAAAAAATATACAGGTTTTGTTTTACTTGCTGGTGAGTAAGAAATGACATTACTCATTATCATGTCATTCCAAGGCAAGACCAAAGGCATTTAATTGTTTGTTTTTGTCTGTAGGCACCTCAAAGCTGTACATGCTGAGCATCGACCAGAAGATTTCAACTCCGCACATTTCTACATTCGTCGCACCAATTTGCATGATGTTTAGCAGTTACTACTGTTTTAACATTCATTACCCTTTGGAACTTGGTTCTACTCTGGAATTCATACAAAGGTAGGCATTAAACCATTTTTAACATGTAATTGCAATTTACATAATTTCTCATTTGTTAATGTATTCACTAAAATTAACTGACAGTGGGAAAACATTTAACAGTTCTTTGTACATTGTTTCAGTTAGAAAAATAAAGTCGTTCATTGTTTGCTCATGTTAGATATTTTCATCAATAGTGAACTAAGATTTGTACTGTTAACTTAATATGTACATGTACTATATTAGTTCATGTAAAAAAAGTTTTTTTTTTTTGTTTTTTGGGTTTTTTTAGTGAAGTAATTTGGTGAACTTTTCTGTCTGTAAAAACTGGCAGCTGTGGTTGCCTGAAATCTACCGTAAAAATTAGTCAATTTACTTTGTACCGTAAATGAAAACATTTCCACTGTTATTTTTACTGTAGATTTCTGGCAACCACAGCTGCCAGTTTTTTACAGTAAATTTAACGGGATTTTTTTTTACAGTGCACCATTGTCGTTGCTTATTTGTTATTTACTGAGACCTGATGAAATACAGTAATTTACAATTTATACAGTAAATATGCAAATGGTAATGAATAAGTATTTTATTATTTTGGAGAAAAAAAACAGTAAAATATTGTATGTTTTACAGTTATTATAATATATTATATTGTAAATACATTTAGAGCAAGATAAATTGTAAATGAAAATGCAGTATTTTTGCTGTAAGTTTAATTTATAGTAAGTTACTCGCAAACTGCTGCCAGTAAGTTTGTCATGCGGCGAACGAACGGAGGCGGAAGCTGGAGCACAGTTCGCTTTGATTTAATGTAATAGAGATAAAATATAACACACACACACGGCAGTCCAGTATAAGTCCCCAGTTAGATATCCGTGGTACGCCCTGGAGGGTCGAGGCTCACACTGTCTAGAGACGAACGCACAGAGGAATAGGGATAATCCTGGGTGCGCTTAGGGGAAAAAGCGCAGCCGTGGCGCGAGCGTGGAGTCCGGGAGGAAGAGAACGTATCGGGATACGCATACGAACCAACACATACCAACAATAACGGACAACGGGTGAGTGTGAGTGAGGGGTTTAAATAGAAGCTGGGGATGAGTGCCAAACGAGTCCCAGGTGTGCACAATTGAAGCCGGGCGCTTCAGGAAAAGCGGAGTTTTGAGAGCCGCCGAAGGGAAGGGAGCGTGGCAGGTGGATTCCTGACAAAGTTACTGTAAATTCTACAGTATTATAAACAGTGTATTTAATGAAATAAGTAAAATTTTTGTCCAAACATGATTTGAACTTTTACCATTTATTGCAGCTTTAAAATGAAATGATGCTTTTGAATAAAAAATTGAAGAAAAATTAAAAAATACTTTGATAATAACTATGGCATCAAAAAAGTCATATTTTTGTCAAAACATTATTTGTCATGTTACATTTCGCTCACGGATTGCAATTTTAAATAATTTTAAATAAATTATGCTATTGAATATGAAAATTTATATTTTAAAAATATCTATCATATTCTTATTTAAAAAAAGAAAAACAAATGTTATGAAAAGTTATAAAAAACAAAATTGTGAAAATATTTGAATGCTTTTAATGATTTTATGCCTAAAATACGAAAAATGTATATTTTCATTAAAAACTATGGTTTAATGAAAAAAAATCATATTTTGGTCAAAACAAGATTTTTCAGGTCACCTTTTCGTTTACTTCTATTTTTCGCTTTAATTTAATTTATATTCGTTGAAATGTAATTATTTGATTTTATTATTCGATTCTTATTATTAGGGTAAAATTAATCTTTGCCATGCTGTTTGTCTTTGTCTGGCAGGAGGACGGCAGTGATCGGATATTAGTAGGCCATTCCTAGAGTTAATATTTCTAGAACACATTTTGGTGTAGTATATCTTCAAGTTTTGGTGTGTGCACCAAATGTGTGTGTGTGTGTGTGTGTGTGTGTGTGTGTGTGTGTGTGTGTGTGTGTGTGTGTGTGTGTGTCACACATAGGAGGGGGTAGCTCAGTGGTTAAGGCATTGGGCCTTGTATCAGAAGATCACAGGTTCAAAACCCACCACCACCAAGCTGCCACTGCTGGGCCCTTGAGCAAAGCAACACACACACACATTTTTTTTTTTTTTAATTAAGTAACTTAGTTACCGTCACCGTATGGTGCGTTACCCGTTACTTTTATAAATTAATTAATTTCGGCTGAGTGTGTGTGTGTGTGTGTGTGTGTGTGTGTGTGTGTGTGTGTGTGTGTGTGTGTGTGTGTGTGTGTGTGTGTGTGTGTGTGTGTGTGTGTGTGTGTGTGTGTCACACATAGGAGGTGGTAGCTCAGTGGTTAAGGCATTGGGCCTTGTATCAGAAGATCACAGGTTCAAAACCCACCACCACCAAGCTGCCACTGCTGGGCCCTTGAGCAAAGCAACACACACACACACACATTTTTTTTTTTTTAATTAAGTAACTTAGTTACCGTCACCGTATGGTGCGTTACCCGTTACTTTTATAAATTAATTAATTTCGGCTGAAGTGTAGACTACAGCATAACCTGCTAACAGCAGCGTCGCATTGTAGGATAGGTAGATGAACCACTGTAAACACGAAAAAAACGCGCTGTGGGAGTGTCTCAGGTCGGTGCGGCAGTAATGGCGAGAGCAAGACGAGTTTCTCAAAGTGGAAATAGGCTCATTATTTCACTTTAGTTGAGCATAAAGACAAAAACTTTTAAGTCAAATGTACGTTGTTTCTTTCTGGTTCGAAGATCATATATACTATATCATATACGATAAACAGCAACTCCAATCTGTCAACGCTCCTCCAGGACCTCCATGCCTGAGGAGCTAGTAGCTAGAAGCTAACCCGGTGTTCTGTTTTACATTGTTGATAGTTTTCATACTTCAGCTGTGAAAGGAACATTTTTAAGGCTCAACACAACAGCAGAAGCCACTTTAGTTTTTGATTGTTAATATATTATTCAGCTTGTTTTGTTATTTATTTCAGAAATCCTTGTGATATATTCAGATTGTGGTGGTCTGACTTCAATAAAATACTGTTAAAAATGACCTTGTGTTTAAGTCAGTTTTGTGTTTGTATACACCATAACGCATAAAAGGGCATTAATGGGAACATTAAAGAAGGTTCTTTAAAAAAGTAACTAAAAAGTTACTTTTAACAGTAACGCATTACTTTTTGGTGTAAGTAATCAACAAAGTAACGGAGCTACTTTTTGAATAAAGTAACGAGTAACTGTAACTAGTTACTATTTCTTAGTAACGAGCACAACACTGTATATGTATGTGTTTGTGTGTGTGTGTATATATATATATATATATATATATACACAGGGAGTGCAGAATTATTAGGCAAATGAGTATTTTGACCACATCATCCTCGTTATGCATGTTGTCTTACTCCAAGCTGTATAGGCTGGAAAGCCTACTACCAATTAAGCATATTAGGTGATGTGCATCTCTGTAATGAGAAGGGGTGTGGTCTAATGACATCAACACCCTATATCAGGTGTGCATAATTATTAGGCAACTTCCTTTCCTTTGGCAAAATGGGTCAAAAGAAGGACTTGACAGGCTCAGAAAAGTCAAAAATAGTGAGATATATTGCAGAGGGATGCAGCAGTCTTAAAATAGCCAAGCTTCTGAAGCGTGATCATCGAACAATCAAGCGTTTCATTCAAAATAGTCAACAGGGTCGCAAGAAGCGTGTGGAAAAACCAAGGCGCAAAATAACTGCCCGTGAACTGAGAAAAGTCAAGCGTGCAGCTGCCAAGATGCCACTTGCCACCAGTTTGGCCATATTTCAGAGCTGCAACATCACTGGAGTGCCCAAAAGCACAAGGTGTGCAATACTCAGAGACATGGCCAAGGTAAGAAAGGCAGAAAGTCGACCACCACTGAACAAGACACACAAGCTGAAACGTCAAGACTGGGCCAAGAAATATCTCAAGACTGATTTTTCTAAGGTTTTATGGACTGATGAAATGAGAGTGAGTCTTGATGGGCCAGATGGATGGGCCCGTGGCTGGATTGGTAAAGGGCAGAGAGCTCCAGTCCGACTCAGACGCCAGCAAGGTGGAGGTGGAGTACTGGTTTGGGCTGGTATCATCAAAGATGAGCTTGTGGGGCCTTTTCGGGTTGAGGATGGAGTCAAGCTAAACTCCCAGTCCTACTGCCAGTTTCTGGAAGACACCTTCTTCAAGCAGTGGTACAGGAAGAAGTCTGCATCCTTCAAGAAAAACATGATTTTCATGCAGGACAATGCTCCATCACACACGTCCAAGTACTCCACAGCGTGGCTGGCAAGAAAGGGTATAAAAGAAGAAAATCTAATGATATGGCCTCCTTGTTCACCTGATCTGAACCCCATTGAGAACCTGTGGTCCATCATCAAATGTGCGATTTACAAGGAGGGAAAACAGTACACCTCTCTGAACAGTGTCTGGGAGGCTGTGGTTGCTGCTGCACGCAATGTTGATGGTGAACAGATCAAAACACTGACAGAATCCATGGATGGCAGGCTTTTGAGTGTCCTTGCAAAGAAAGGTGGCTATATTGGTCACTGATTTGTTTTTGTTTGGTTTTTGAATGTCAGAAATGTATATTTGTGAATGTTGAGATGTTATATTGGTTTCACTGGTAAAAATAAATAATTAAAATGGGTATAAATTTGTTTTTTGTTAAGTTGCCTAATAATTATGCACAGTAATAGTCACCTGCACACACAGATATCCCCCTAAAATAGCTAAAACTAAAAACTACTTCCAAAAATATTCAGCTTTGATATTAATGAGTTTTTTGTGTTCATTGAGAACATGGTTGTTGTTCAAATTAAATCCTCAAATAAAATTAATCCTCAAAAATACAACTTGCCTAATAATTCTGCACTCCCTGTATAATATAGTACACACAGAGGAGAAAGACAACACTGCTTGATGTCACCTCTGCTGTCTTTCTGTGTGTGTGTGTGTGTGTGTGTGTGTGTGTGTGTGTGTGTGTGTGTGTGTGTGTGTGTGTGGGTGGGTGTGTGTGGGTGGTAGTAATATTTTGGGAAAGTTTAGGGAAGTTTACAGTTCATACAGTGGTCAGGTCAGTACTCCTGCTTCACTCCCAGACACCCTCACAAATGTCATCATCCATTAATCAGATTTCTGTGTGTGTGTGTGTGTGTGTGTGTGTGTGTGTGTGTGTGTGTGTGTGTGTGTGTGTGTGTG
>MU568261.1:1385818-1416330 GCA_024362625.1 Silurus asotus | reverse complement strand
AAAAAATAAACTTGAAATCATGTGTGCCACAATTATTGGCACCCCTGATGTTAATACTTTGTACAACCTCCTTTTGCCAACAAGACAGCACTTAATCTCCTCCTATAACATTTCACAAGATTGGAGAACACAGAGAGAGGGATTTTTGACCATTCTTCTTTGCACAATCTTTCTAGATCATCCAGTGTCCTGGGTCCTCTCTTATGCACTCTTCTCATGCGCTCGCCCCACAGGTTTTTGATTGGGTTGAGGTCTGGGGACTGAGATGGCCATGGGAGGACCTTGAGTTTGTGACTGCTGAACCACTTTTGTGTAGATTTTGCCACATGTTTTGGATCATTATCCTGCTGAAAGACCCAATGACGACCCATCTTCAGCTTTCTGGCAGAGGCCATCAGGTTTTTATTTAAAATATCCTGGTACTTCAAAGCGTTCATAATGCCATGCACCCTAACAAGGTTCCCGGGGCCTTTGGAAGAGAAACAGGCCCACAGCATCACAGATCCTCCACCATACTTCACGGTGGGCATGAGGGGCTTTTCGGCATACTCATTCGCCAGACCCACTTAAAGTGTTTGTTGCCAAAAAGCTCAATCTTAGTCTCATCTGACCAAAGCACACGATCCCAGTTGAAGTCCCAGTACAGCTTAGCAAACTCCAGACGTTCACGTTTGTGAGTGTAACGCAACCCTCCCCAATTTATCCGGGCTTGGGACCGGCTCTGAGAGTGGCTGGGGATGGTCCCCTGACCCGGGAATCGAACAATGGGTCGCAGCGGTGGGAGCGCTGCGTCTTAATCACTAGACCACCAGGGGACACGTTTACTTTTGTGAGTGTTAGTGAGAAAAGGCTTTTTCCTTGCATGCCTCCCAAACAGCTTGTTGGCATGTAGAGAGCGTCTGATGGTTGTTTTGGAGACTCTGTGACCCCAGGATGCCACTCTTTGATGCAATTCTGTGACGGTGAGCTTGGGAAATTTTTTTACTTCTCTTACCATCCTCCTCACTGTGCGTTGTGGCAAGATAAACTTGGGAGCCCTTTCAGCCCCGTTTGTCACTGTTCCAGTTGTTTTAAACTTCTTAATGATTCCTCTGACTGTAGATACCGGCAAGTTGAGGCGAGTGGCTATTTTCTTGTAGCCATTGCCTGACATGAAGGTCGACACACATCTGCCTTACTTGAATGGTGTGTTCTCTTGTCTTTGCCATGTTGACGAACGGGTAAGAGAATTAGGCCTCTGTGTCACGTCATATTTATATCCCAGGGAAACAGGAAATCATGGATTACTAATTAAAAGTCCCTAGATACCCTGACCAACCTTAGCAACTACAGAAAAATATATATAAAAAATAAATAAATAACATTTTTCAGAGGAATTTTTAGGGGTGCCAATAATTGTGGCACACATGATTTCAAGTTTTTATTTTTTTTCTAAATGTGTGATTTTTTTTTTTACCACCAAAGTAATGTACTTAAATGAAAGGTTGGCTTTTTCTCTTTTTTTGCATTTGGGTTCTATGTTGTTTTTTAAAAAAAGGAGAATTTTTAGAAGTCCACGACCACATCTTAAACAGGGGTGCCAATAATTGTGGAGGGCACTGTATGTCTGGAATTCTGTTAAACTGCTTTGTGGCTGAAATTCAGTTTGTTTAGAACCCCATTCGTTACAGCAACATCAAACAGATATTCACATACCGTCCGACAGGCTGCCAGTCAAAGGTTTTGAAGTTTTAACCTGGAACGCGTTTTATGTCAATTAATCTGTATTAGTGGCACAGAAAATAAATGGGATATTAAATAAAGAAAAAAAAAATAGCTTCTCGCATTCATATTCTAACCATGATTTTTTGATTTATTAAAAGCAGGTGCACTTTAAAACTTAAAAACCTTCATACCCAATTGAACCTTAAAAGTCTGTGCTAGTATCATAACTGTGACTGTATTTTTTTGACTAGTTTAATATGTTAGTTTTTCTTCTTTTGTGTTTCAGCTCATCAAAGCCGTGTGTCAGATATGGTGTTCTCCTTGCTGAGTCAGTGGGTGGTGAGCACAGGATATGATAAAAGTGTCAGCTGGATGTGCACCCAAAGTGGTTCCATGCTGGGATGCCACTATTTTAGCTCCTGGGCCTCATGTCTTCAGTATCCTTCAGCAATTGCAGATACCTGATATATTTGATCTTTCCAGTATTGTAAATGTCCTGGTTTTTATTCTTTCTTTGTGTACACCAAGTCTAATATTATTCGACTCGATGTATGTTTGCGTTCTCCATCTGCCTTGTGTGAGATTTTTATTTTTTTTTCTTTGAGCTTCCTTGACTGCTTGCTTAGGTATGATGAAGATACCCAACATGCGTTTGTTGGTGATTGCTCAGGACAAATTAGCCTGCTGAAATTGGAAAGACATACATATTCCACCATAACTACTTTGAAGGGACACGAAGGTAGGGTGCCCAAAAAAATACACATACATACACATTCATTTAACACAATAGTAAGGAAGGTTGCACGCTGTACGCTGATCTACTCCTGAAGATTGAACAGTCAAACTTTATGGATTATGGATTTGACCGTGTGTGTGGTGTGATTCTTGTTGTCATCTGCCAACTGCTGTTCAATAGGTTGTACAATGTTGTATGCTGGCTGCTGCTCAGTGTTCTGGCCTTTAAGCACACTGATGAGAGAGGTGCACTATGATGTCAGAGAGGTAACTTATCATGATTGGCACTGTGAATCTCCGTTTAGTAGTGAAGCATTGAAATACAAGTAAAGGGAAAGGCTCTTCTACACCACCAGCCCCCAAAATGTCAGGCATATATGTCTCTGAATCAAGGTTAAAAGCATGGTGGATTAATGTTGGTGTCATCCTCATCAGCTATCTCTGGTAGATTAATGAGACGGGTATCAGGCTGTGTGTATAGTCGTCACTTAATGTTGATCTCTGCAGACCTTATGTGTCCATTCACTCCAGGGAATGTCTCTATCACTCTCCCAATCAACCAAAGGGCACGTGGTAGCTGGGGGTCAACCATCATTACAACAGATTTATGTCGCAGCTGGAGGTTAGGTAAGTAGTGTCTCACAAAACTTGACCAAAAATTATCAGTGAGATCTTGGCTCTGTCTCCATCTACATCATCCATTTATGAGCTTATCAGCAGGGTATATCACTTGAGGTAGATAGCTGTGTGGCTGCCCCATGAGCAGGAGATTTGGGGTAATCGGGTCTAAGTCAGTTATATTGGAGCAGACATAACCTAGAGGCTTACTTTTAAGAATTCCCTCTATCTCGATAAGTACTGTTCAGAACTTCCTCTGTTACTGTTTGTGCACCTACTACTGTACGGAAGGTATTATTAAGAGATCGGATTTCTGTTTCCCAGCTGCCACCAAAGTGGGGAGCGTTAGGTGGGTTTAGCTGGAATTAGATTTTTTGTTTGGCGAGATGTTGTTGAAGCTGCTGGCTGCAATTGGTTAAGGCATCTTTTGGCTCTCTCTCTCCACCCTGAAGTTAGTGCCCTGGTCAGATAACAGTTCTGAGGGGACTTCTCAGCATGCAATAAATCTTTTCTGAGCCATAAGTAAGGAATCAGTGTCTACAGCTGTGGGGAGCCCAATGTGTACACATCGAGTCATGAGTGACTTAAAGATTATTCCCTATCTTTTCTCTAAACATGTGCCTATTTTGTTTGGAAAGGTCTTAATCAATCTATACCAGTGCTATAAAAGGGAGGTTTGTGGAGTTTTAGGTGTGCTGGAGGTAGATCAGCTATTTTGGGGGCCTCAGGTTTAGCCTTTCACTTACAACATTTTATGCAGCTATGCTGGGGCTTCCGAGTTGCCTCACAACCTCTTAGTATTCACACATTTCTCATTTCAGCAGATACCTGTTCCCATCCTTGGTGACACAGCTTACTGTCATAGTCCTGTATGAGTAGTTTGGTGGCTCGATGATGAGGATCTAGAACAAAAGGGTGAATTGTCTGGCGTTCTAAACCTTCATCATGACGTAGACGTCCCACGACCCGTATAAGCTGACTTGCTTAGTCAAACTAAAGGGGCTAAAGTGAGTAATCGGCTTGTAGTTTATACAGGCTTGCCAGACTTTAGTTGTTCATATTCCTCTGGAAAGATGTCTTGTTGGATGTTACAGAAAAGGAAATATTCTGCTGTAGATTAACTGGATTAGTTTGAATCAAGATGTTGAACTGTGGCTTCAACAAGGTCTTTTCAGGAATGGTATTCACCGGGATCTAAGGAATTTGATTTCATCCTTAGGGGTTTTAAGGGATGCCACTCTGATTCAGCTTGTAGTAAAAAAAAAGGTGGGTCTTGACGCCACCTTTTTGGCATAACAAGCACTACTAAACCGGGTTTCTGGAGGAGTCTATGTATTGCCATTCATGTTTATCAGTTAGGTCTTGAATCTTGGTCCCTACAAAGACTGCAAGATTCAGATTTCAGCCATGAAAGAACTGTGATCGAATCAGTCCACTTGGCTGATCTCAAAAGTGAGTTGATTTTTGAGCAGCTTTGATAGATGTGCACCAATAAGGGCTGCATAAAGCTCAAGTCTAGGAACAGTTTCTTTGTGTTTAGGGGCAACTTAAAATTTTGGCGATTAGGAAAGCAAGCTGAATTCTACCCTCTACCCTCTACCCTCTACCCTTCTACCCTGGTTCTTGCAAAAATACAACTCCACTGATGGTAAGTTTAGAGGTGGCAGGTCTTTACCTAAACACTATTCGTCCACTGCAGATGATCCAAAATGCAGGTGCACGACTTGTGTTCAATCTGCCCAAGTTCTCCCACACCACCCAACTGCTGCGCTCCCTTCATTGGCTTCCAGTAGCTGCACGTATCAGGTTCAAAACACTGATGCTTGCCTACAAGGCCAAAAATGGACCAGCGCCATCTCACCTCAGAGACTTCATCACATCTCGCACTGCACAACGTTGTCTGAGATCCTCCAGCAGTGGTACCACCTTCTCTCAGAATGAGAGGTAAGTATTTTTCAAGGTTTTTCCTCTGTTCTGGCACTGAGGTGGTGGAATGAACTTCCGCTCTTAAAACACTTAAATTAGCACTTTCCAAGTTTGCTTTGTAGAATTCAAGTTATATTTATGTTAAGTTTGTAATCTTGCGTACCAGTGCAGATTTATTCATTGCTAGAGACTCAAAGCACTTTTGTATGTCGCACTGGATATGGGCGTTTGCTAAATGCCGTAAATGTAAATGTAGAGGTGGGACCTCTATGTACCAGATTGGTTTATCAAGCACATCCCACAGGTGCTTGAGATCTGGGGAATTTCGAGGCCACTAAACACATTGAACAAGCTTAAAACCAATAACTTTTGCAACATGGTAGGTCGCAAAAAGGGGCCACATGATAATAACCCCCACATCATTACCAGGACGGTTCCCTGGCCTGAGTCGGGCGTTGGGGGTATGTGGCAGCAGGGCGCGAGTGGAAGGCAGAGTCGGACGCAACGAGCGATAAGAAACATTGGCAGTTGATGAGAGTAATCAGTGCGCTCTGTTTTAGTCCGGCGACACCAATAAAGAGGAGAGAGATGCCAACCTCAAGGAGAGTCACCAAGCAGAGAAAACGAGAGGAAGAGTCGCTGAACGGGGATTAAGCGCGAGCGGGTGCCGGTGGAAGGACGGCGAGTGATCTCGGGAGGATGCAAGAAAAGGCGTGCCGGTCCGCAAGGAAACTCAGGCGCCGCTAAGAGAGAAAGCGGCTGATCCGCAATTAAGACGGGCGGACGCTAGAGGAAGCCCGTGCTGATCCAGGAGAGATTGCCAGCAAACGTCGGAAAGGAAAGGCGTCCCGAACCACAAGTGTGTGGGTGAGCCCTGGCGTGAATACTGGAAAGGAAAGCACCAGGGTGAAAAAGAAAGTAAATAAAGATGGCTCTGCTTGGTGAACTATTGCCTGTCCATCTTTCTCTCAGTACAGAGTCAGTGAGTTTGTTACAACAATATTTTATTTTGTTTTATATTGATTTCATGGTTGTAAACTTTCTATCTGCAAAATACAATACAAATGTTCATTTACACAAATTGTTTCACCTTGCATACTCAAATGCTGTTTTAAGTACAATTGTTATACTTTTATACATAAATATGGTTTTAAATTATGAATTATTTAAATTACATAATTATGGTTTTAAATAGTTATAATAAGCAAAACCTTAAAAAAAATTATCAAAATAATAGTTGCTCCATAGTGTGAACAAAAAAAAAAACAACCTGGAAATTCTGACAAATTTCAAGCATTGTTTATGCAAGAATGGGCTGCTATAAGTTCATTGATGGCATGCCAAAATAAGTGTTGAAAAAGAAGGGTCAATGCCGCAAATATTGACTCTTGACATGAACAATGTAATTTGTCAAAAAAAAAACTTTCACACTTATGAAACACTTGTAATTATACAGTATACCATAGTAACATCTGACAAAAAATGTAAAGCACTAAAGCAGCAAACTTTTTGGCCACGGCTGTATATACATCACCAGTCAAAGTTTGGCCAAACCTTTTATACAATACTTGGAAGGGGCTCCTTTTGCTTTAATTACTGTCTCAATTCGGCATGGCATAGAGGTGATCAGTCAGCGAGCACTGCTGAGGTGGTATGGAAGCCCAAGTTTCTTTAAAAGGGGCCTTCAGCTTATTTGCATTTTTTGGTCTTCTGTTTCTAATTTTCCTCTTGACAATACGCCATAGATTCTTTATGGGGATTAGGTTTGGCGAGTTTACTGGCCAGTCAAGCACACCAACACCATGGTCAGTTAACTAACTTTTGGTGCTTTTGGACAGTGTGGGCAGGTGCCAAGTCCTGCCGGGAAAATTAAACATCTTAGAAAAGCTGGTCAGCAGAAAGAAGCAAGAAGTGCTCTAAAGTTTCTTGGTAAACAGGTGCAGTGACTTTGGTTTTCAAAAAACACAGTGGAACAGCACCAGCAGATGACACCCCAAATCATCAAAGACTGTGGAAACTTAACACTGGACTTTGAGCAACTTGGGCTATGAGCTTCTCCATCCTTCCTCCAGACTTTAGGACCTTGGTTTCCAAATTAAAAACAAAACTTGCTCAAAAACTTGCTGACTTTGGACCACTGGGCAACAGTCCACTTTAAGCCTCTGACATTGTTTGTGGCTTAACAAGAGAAATACGACATCTGTAGCAAAATTCCTTGACATGTCTGTGTGTGGTGGTTCTTGATGCCTTCACCAAAGCCTCGGTCAATTCCATGTGAAGTTCACCCAAATTCTTGAAACAATTTTGCTTGACAAGGCTCTCAAGGCTGCAGTTCTCTCGGGTTTTTTTTTTTTTCCCTTCACATTTTTTCCTTCCACTCAACTATCTGTTAATATGTTAACACTACTTTCTCTTAATCTATACATTTGTGTATATGTATGTGTGTGTGTGTGTGTGTGTGTGTGTGTGTGTGTGTGTATATATATCTCCTTACTCTTGCTAACATTCAGGAGAAGATTGTTCTCCCTGCACCATCTTTCCAGGTTGAATTACAGTATAGTTAGGGGGAATAAATAAAAAAAAAAGATAAAATTGCTTGTTGTTTTTATTAACAGATTATAATTATTAACTTTTGTGATCATTGACTGCTGAACAGTTAATTAAAAAAAATAAATAAATTTAAATAAAATGTCTGGTTGTTTAAATCTTATATAAAATTATATTTAATACAATTAAAATAGAATAAATAAAAATAATGCAATACACATTTATTATATTTATTAAAATGACTGATTAATTAAATTGACTCAAATTAAGTTTATTATTAAAATTAAATGGAAAAATGTTATTAAAATAGTTTACATTTGTTAGATAATTCGTGTGTGTGTGTGTGTGTGTGTGTGTGTGTGTGATTTATGTGATTATTAGAAACTTATATAAATACCTCTGAAGGTCTGTCTTTACAGGTTAAAATTATCTCTGTGTTTTTAGGAAGCATAGGAGCGCTGTGGTGGGACCCGGTAAATAGATGGCTGTTCTCTGGTGCATCAGATCACAGTATAATCATGTGGGATATTGGTGGGAGAAAGGGCCGCACACTATTACTGCAGGGACATCAGTGAGTACATGCACACTCATACCTACATTTTTAAGTATACAAGTCTTTAAATTTACCACAATTCTTTCCATTCTGTCTCGAACATCTTTTGTCTCTCTTTCTTTTGGCTGACCAGTGTGTTTTAGCACTAAGAAAAGATTAAAGCCATAGAAAAGATATTAGCAAATTCATACAATATTTTCGAATTTATTAAATTTATAATCTTATGATAACTATAGCAATCCGCCAAAATTGTAAAAATATGTAGTTTTTTGCAGTCCGGCCAAAAAAAGTCTCACACACTAATATTTCTTTGGACCGCCTTTGGCTTTGATTATGGCATGCATTCGCTGTGGTATCCTTTTGATAAGCTTCTGCAATGTTACAACATTTTTCCTGTACAGAGCTGCAGTCATTTTTCAACAAGATCTTGTATTGATGATTGGAGAATCGGACCGCTGCGCAAATTCTTCTACAGCACATCCTAAATATTCTAAATATGGTTAAGGTCTGGACTCTGGTGGCTAATCCATGTGTAAAAATAATGTCTCATGCTTCCCGCAATACCCCTTCACAAGTTGAGCCTGATGAATCCTGGCATTGTAATTTTGGAATATGCCCGTGCCATCAGGGAAGAAAAAAAATCCATTGATTTGCTCTCTAACTTGGTCATTCAGTATATTCAGGTAGTCAGCTAACCTCATTCTTTGGGCACATAACGTTGCTGAACCGAGACCTAAATAACTGCAGCAACCCCAGATCATAGCACTGCCCCCACAGGCTTGTGCGATAGGCACTAGGCATGATGGGTGCATCAGTTCATTTTCCTCTCTTCTTATACTGATGCACCAATTACTCTGGAACAGGGTAAATCAGGATTCATCAAACCACGTGACCACCTTCCATTGCTCCATTGAGTCCAATCTTTATTCCCTCCAGCTAATTGAAGCCTTTTTTCTGATAAGCCTCAATAATAAGGGATTTGTCGTAAGGCTACACAGCTGTTTAGTCCCAATCCCCTGAGTTCCCTTCACATTGTGCATGTCATGTAAAAATGCTCTTACTTTCACTATTAAACTTAGCTGTGAGTTCTACTGTTGTTTTTTATTAATTGATTTCACCAAATGTGTAAATGATCTCCGAATGAGATGAGAAAACTACTCACTGAGGGTCAAATAACTTGTTTCCAGCTGAAACATAATCATCCATGCAGTAATTATCCAATGCGATAATTGGATCTTAACTACTTGTTATTTATATCCAGGTGTTGACTCTGTTTTGGAAAAGCAGTGTATATATGATAAATATTATATAATATTTATACATATCCTTATTTATAATACCATATATTATAACGTACTGCACCTTTTGTACATGAATCACTCTCACCCCTGTACATATTGACCCCCATACCCTTATTTATCATACTGCTATTTATTGTAAATATACCACTTATGCAATTCTGGTTAGATTCTATATGCATTTCATTGGCTCTGTACAAGTCTTTATTTCTTTTAATTTTGGCTCACATTTAACAAAAACCCACTAATTCACTATATCAAAAATATACTTAGAATACTTAATAAGACCAATCAAAAAAACATTTTTAGTGAATTGTTGGCCTTGGACTTGATCAAATACAGTGGACCAACACCAGCAGATGACATGACTCCTCTAACCACCACTAACTGTTCAAACTTTACAATGGACCTCAAGCAACTTGGATTCTGTGCCTCTCCTCTTTTCTGCCTCTTGGACGTTGATTTCCAAATTAAATGCAAAATTTTCCTTTTATCTGAAAAGACGACTTTTGCAGTCCTTTTTGTCCTTTGCCCCGGCAAAACACCACTGACGGTGTCTCTGGTTCAGGAGTGGCTTGGCAATTAATGGTGGTGTGTGTGTGTGTGTGTGTGTGTGTGTGTGTGTGTGTGTGTGTAAAAAGAAAAATATAATTGTTAAAAAGTTAGAATTTCCTCAGTTGGCGAAGGAAGTACAACTTCTCCTGGGCCTTTTTGGCAATGGAGTGAATATTATTGTCCTACTTCAGGGCGTGAGAGATGGCGGTACCTAGAAACTTGAATGGCCGCTGTTGTTACAGTGCTGTTCATGATGTTGAGTGGGGGAGTTCCCCCAAGTCCAGTCATCTTCACTGTTTTGAGCATGTTGAGCTCCAGGTTGTTGTGATTGCACCTGACAGCCAACTCTTTAACCTCCTATCTGTAAGCAGAGTCATCTCCATCTTGGATGAGGCTGATGACTGTCGTTTCATCTGAAAACTTCAGGAGCTTGACAGAGGGGTTTTAGAGTTGCAGTCATTTGTGTACAAGAAGAAGAGCAGTGGGGAGAAAATGCAACCCTGGGGCACACCGCTGGTGATAGTGAGAGACCTGGATGTGAGTTTGCCCACCCTCACTATCTGCTGCTTGTCTGTCAGGAAGCTGGTGATCCACTGACCGATTAGGCTGGGCACAGAGAGCTGAGTCAGTTTGGCTGAGAGAAGGTCAGGAATTATGGTATTAAAGGCCGAACTGAAGTCTACAAGCAAGATCCTTGGGTCCCAGGTCTATCAAGATGTTGCAGAATATAATGCAGTCCCATGTTGACTGCATCATCCACAGACCTGTTTGCTCTGTAGACAAACTAAAAAGGACCCTTTAGGTAGGCCAGGACCAATCAAATCAAATCAAATCAAATCAAAAATGCTTTTGACGACGGTCCGGCATGAGGGAATAAAATAGGGTAAAAAAGGAGAATAAAAAAATATAAATATAATAACAAAATTTAAAGAAAAACATAATAAGAAAAGAAGGCAGATAAATAAGATGTAGGTTAGCCAGTAAACAACAGTAAACAAGTTATGATTGTCCATAGTGTCCGTGTGCAGTAAAGTGTGGCGTAAAGTGTCCGTGTGCAGTGAGGTGTGGTGTAAAGTGTCCTTGTGCGGGATGGTGTGGTATAAGAAAGAGAATGTAGAAAAATATTAAATAAATATGAAAAAGAAAAAGAAAATATGAAAAAGAGATGGAATGTAAAGTGCACTGTGCTGTGCAAGTCCAGTGTATAATGTGCCGTAGCACGAAAAGTGTGGTTGTGCAGGGGAAAAAAATAAAAAATGGTGATGATGGAGAGAGTGGGCCAGTTTTTAGATCCTGGGTGTTTCCTGGTTTAAACTCCGAATGGCCTGCGGGAAGAAGCTCCTCCTCATTCTCTCTGTGTTCGCCTTCAGGGAGCGGAAGCGTTTCCCCGAACGCAACAGAGAAAAGAGTCCATTGTTGGGATGGCTGAGGTCCTTCACAATTTTCCTGGCTCTGGTCCTGCACCGTGTGCTGTAGATGTCCTGCAGGTCAGGGAGCTCGGTGTGGATGGTACGTTCGGCTGAACGCACCACCCTCTGGAGGGCTCGTCTGTCCTGCATGGTGCTGTTCCCGAACCAGGAAGTGATGCTACCCGTCAGAACGCTCTCGATGGTGCAGGTGTAAAAAGTCTTAAGCACCTGAGAGGGTAGTTTAAAGTCCCTTAAGCGTCTCAGATGGTACAGACGCTGCCGGGCCTTTTTCACCAGGGTGCTGATGTGACAGGACCAGGACAGGTCCTGTGTGATGTGAACACCCAGGTACCGGAAACTGTCCACTCTTTCCACTGGAGTCCCGCAGATGTTTAGCGGTTGGTATGACCGCTCCTGTTTCGTGCTGAAGTCCACGATCAACTCCTTAGTCTTGCTGACGTTCAGGAGAAGGTTGTTCTCCTGGCACCATCTCTCCAGGTTTTTAACTTCCTGTAGGTAGGCCGTCTCGTCGTTGTTGGAGATCAGGCCCACCACAACGGTGTCGTCAGCAAACTTGATGATGGTTGTGGAGTTGGAAGTGGCCACACAGTCATGTGTGTACAGTGAGTACAGCAGGGGGCTCAGAACACAACCCTGGGGAGCTCCAGTGCTTAGGGTGAGGGTGGATGAGGTGTGTTTTCCCACCCGTACAGCTTGTGGTCTGTCCGTCAGAAAGTTCGAGATCCATTGACACAGCGGCAGGCTGAGTCCCAGGACCTCCAACTTAGAGGTGAGTGTGGAGGGAATTATGGTGTTGAAAGCTGAACTGTAGTCCACGAACAACATCTTTCAAATGACTTCATGATCATAGACGTGAGAACGGCAGAGGGGTGGGTGGTAGAATGGGTTTTTTCAACCGGTAGTGAAACATATTAAAATTTTCAGCCAGTTGTTGATTCTCCAAAGACTGAGGGGGTCTTGTACTTGCCGTCAGGACTGCTCCAGTTACTTGTTGCTATTTTTTGTTTTTTTATATTCTTGTTTACTTAGTTACCGTTCCATTTTCACAAGATGGACATTATTAGATATGACAGAGCCACTCATATCTATTGGTGTACAATACACTCACCTTTCGCCATTTTTAAAACCCGGACCCATGCTGGCTGAGCGAGATTCTAAGGAAGAACAAAGGACGCGACCTGTACCGGCGTCCGCGAAGGAAACAAGCCGGCGCCGGGAACAGGCTAAAAAACTAAGAAGACTAAGAAACATCACGGACTATAAAACACCATCTTCTAGAATGGTGAATGTGGACGCTACTCTGGCAGACAAGCTAAACATCTTTTATGTGGTAGCTCAGTGGTTAAGGCATTGGGCTTTGGATCAGAAGATCACAGGCTCAAATCCCACAACCACCAAGCTGCCACTGCTGTGCCCTTGAGCAAAGCCCTAAAAAACAAACCCTCAGTTGTAATGCCGCAAATGTAAATGTAAACAGCATGCACGATGAGAGAGCCGGAGAGGTAAACAGGTCACTATCTCAGAGTTCTGAAAGCCTGCGCTGACCAGCTATCACTGGTGTTCACTGAGATATTCAACCTCTCACTGGAACAGTCCGTTGTCCCCTCATGCTTCAAACAGTCCTGTCCTGAAAAAGCCTCAATGACTACCGCTCTGTAGACTTGACCTCAGTAGTGATGAAGTGCTTTGAAAGACTGGTCAGAGACTTCATCAGTACGACACTACCAGACACACTGGACCCTCTACAGTTTGTGTACCGCCAAAACCGTTCTACTGAGGACACCATAACAAATCTACTACACACAACAATGAGCCACCTGAACTACAGAAAAGGGAATTATGCAAAGATGCTGTTCAGCTGTACAGTTCAGCGTTCAACACCATTATTCCGCTCCACGCTCACCTCTGTTTTGGAGGTCCTGGGACTCACCCTGCCGCTGTGTCAATGAATCTCTAACTTACTGACCGACAGATCGCACTGGAGCTCCCCAGGGTTGTTTTCTAAGCCCCCTGCAATACTCAATGTACACATATGACTGTGTGACCACTTCCAACTCCGTCACCATCATCAAGTTTGCTGACAACACTGTTGTGGTGGGCCTGATCTCCAACAACGACGAGACGGCCTACCTACAGGAGGTAAAAAACCTGGAGAGATGGTGCCAGAAGAACTACATTCTCCTGAACGTCAGCAAGACTAAGGGGTTGATAGTGGACTTCAGCACGAAGCAGGAGCGGTCATACCAACCGCTAAACATCAACGGGACCACAGTGGAGGGAGTGGACAGTTTCCGGTACTTAGGTGTTCACATCACACAGGACCTGTCTTGGTCCTGTCACATCAACACCCTGGTGAAGAAGGCCCGGGAGCGTCCGTACCATCTAAAACTCTTAAGGGACTTTAAACTTCCCTCTCATGTGCTAATGACTCTCTACACCTGCATATATATATATATATGAAAATAAATCTAATTAGTGCAATTGACTTTTTTACTTTTACATTGAGTAATCTCAAAAACATAATTGCTTGGGTGAAATGTGGTGGACCTCCAGTGGCTGAAATGTTGCTGTTTATTAAGGACACAATCAGATTAAGATACTTCAATGTTTGCCACATGAGTTTGTGAGCTGCTGGTGACACTGCAGGATGTGAAAGCATTCACTTGGACTAATGTTTGTGTCAATGGTAACTTCTACAGTAACATTATTTGTTTGCTATGATATGCTGATGGTGATTAAATTATTCTACAGATAGAGGATTCTAAATAGATATCTAGACAAAGGAGACTTTTACATGACAAGTAAATTTGTGAAAAATAAGTGAAAATATAAAGATGTACAAAGATCTGGGATTGCTAATGTGCAAATGAATTGAGTATGTGTTAAAATTCTCTCGAGCCAGGGGACTGTGTGCATTTACTTTGAATAATTTCATACTGAGTATTTAAACCAAACTATTGCAATGATGCTCCCTTATGATAGCATCATTGCATTAGTTTGGTTTGAATCCTCAATATGAGTGTAGAAGTTGTTGGGTTCATCGTGGAGGCAAGCTGGAGTGTCAAGAAGAGGAGCTAGAAATCTTCTTGTAGTCCTCATCACATCATTGATCAGTAATACAATAGCTGTTGATTGTGGAGGAAACTTATCTTTTCCTAGCATCCATACAGCACTCCAGCTGGTGCAAAATTAATCTGCTCAGTGTAATAGAGCTATCTGGAGTGTTAGATCCCTCAAATATCTAATTAAATGTATAGTATTTTTGACTAATATTAATTTTTTTTGGTCATTGAAAAATTTCATGAAATCATTGCTGATATCTTTTGATGGTGTGCATGTTAGTGTGGTGCTTCTATAATTTTGCTAACAGATTGGAATAAAAATCTAGGATTGTGTTTATTTTCTATAAGGGTACAAATATATGTTGATGTAGCAGCATTAAGAGCTAATCTCCTTAAAAATATTGCTTATTCTTTGTATATGTACCTTGTTATGTTACAGCCATTCAAGTCAGCAACTGCAACACATTTTATCAATAATTTCAACAAATTAAATTGCTTAAATAAAATTAAATAAATGGAAAAAATAAATTAATTTGCATTTGTTAGACCCATTTGGGTAATACGGGTGTGTGTGTGTGTGTGTGTGTGAGAGATGTGGAATTGTCAGGATTTCTTCTTTTAAGAACAATTCTTAAAGTATCCTTAGTGCTAGCATTAGCCACTAACTTCTAGGTTAGCGGCTAATTCTAACGCTATGGATTCTTTAGCGTTTTTTATGCATGCACAAAACAAATCTTATTTCCTGTATGGAGTCAGTGGCTACAGTGACACCGCTCACTTTAGTTTCCTTTTTCTTTATTTCTTTATTTATTTTTTTAACACCCCTTGAATTGTGTAAGTTTTAAAGTTTAATAATACTAATAAAAAAATGCACTAGAAGTACGAGGCAGAGACTAAACAATTTTGTGGTCCCCCACTTAATTAATTTCTAAAGGGAACTCAGATTTTAAATATATTCCACACATAAAAAGGATTCCATTCACATGGGTACCAAACAGCAAGCACTGTACCGAAAGATTTTGGTGCAAATACGTGTACCGTTACACCCCTTAGTAACGGTACCTTAGTGTAGTGTATGACATATGACTGTTGAATCTACTTTTGCAAACAATAAGATTGCACTTAGCAGTCACATGTCAGTGATGGAATGCACAAGGTTTTTGCCTGTGATACCTACTGTTGGGCTGTGCTTAGATAAATTGTTTGTTTTTGAAGCACAGGAGCCATTAGCAATGCCAGTAAATGCTTTTACCACACTTAGCATGACTTAAAATCGAGAGCCAGAAGGAACCTGTGTAATTTAAGGTGGCCAGCAACTCCACTGTCACCAAATCTGAGTGAATGTACTGTAATAAAGTTGGCGGATGATAGCATCCAAATGTCCTTCTTAACTCAAACACACTATTGCTTATTTAACTAAGAAAAAGCTTTTCACAGAATTCACAAATGTTTTCATTCAGTGCTTCATACATCAGTAGTAGTATAACTATTATTAGAAAGCACACCTTAAAAAAGATGGAGACATGAAAATAGGGGTTATCAACAAAAGGTCCACCAATATAAATTATTCCTGGGATTTGCATTACATTACATATATGGGACAGGCATAAAAAAACGGCAGCACTTCATGCAGGAATTACAGTTATTATATATCTCTTCCTCCCTCTTACTTCCGAAGGAGAAAAAGTAATTGAACAGATATAATTAGTCACTTTATTGTTTTACTTACAAGCATGCAGATAAAAGGTGATAAAACTAATATACATTTTGGCATTTTTATTTGGAATCTCTTTTTGTTGCTCTTATTATACATTTTTTATTGCTGTCACTGCAAGAGAAACAAGCCTCAGTATTACCAAGCTAGTACAGTTGGGGCCCTTGAGCGATGCCCTTAACCCTTTTTGCTCCAAGAGGGACTGTACATGGCTGATCTTGCCCTCTGAACCCAGTTTCCTAACATCGCTGGGATATGTGGAAAAAAAAAATTATCGGTGGGATCAGTAAAGTATTCTAAAATAAAAATAAAAATGTTATGTCTTTTGCTTGTATTTTATAAGGTGTTTTGACCAGTGACAAATTCTGTTAATATTTGTTATAATAAAATATACAATAATGTAACTATAGAAAATGCCTTTCACCATTCACAACAAAAGTTTACGTTAATGTAGGTAGATAGTCTTGATCTGTGACACTGCTTATGCTGCTAAACAAGTCTGAAGACTGCTCTGTTAAGCATGTTCACCCTAGAGATCTTAAGAACCATGCTGCAGCCACAAGCCATGCATGTAAATGCTAAGGCAATTGTACATGTTGCTTGGGCTACCCAAAATGTTTTGTTCTTTTTATTTAGGTGGGAACGTTTCTTTATTCTTTTATCTCATAAAGTGTGGGCATGACCCAACCCTTTACCAGCACTGGTACCACATTAAGAACTCATAAATGTTTTGTTATCGGTAAAGGTTTTTACATTGACTCTAACATATTGTTTTATAAGCGGCTGAAGACAGAGCATATTTCAACATTTCTGATAGCTTTGAATTAAAGCAATAGTAAATAAACAAGATTTAATTAGATAGAATATTCCTAATTGCATACCACACTACTGCTTTAGTGAGAATGGTCCACCAGGAAAAATAGGAGCGCAAAATTGTTTAAAAAAGAGTTCAATTGCAGATATTTAACTTAATTTAATATGTGTGGAATAAGCCAAGTGGTTTTAAAAGCTTTTTTAATTTTCTTTCAGTGAAAAGGTTCAGGCTCTGCACTATCTGCAGCTGTCTAAGCAGCTGGTCTCCTGCTCGGCTGATGGAGCGATTTCAGTCTGGAGTATGGACATGCCACGGGAGGAGGTATAAATACATGTAGTTTTATCAGTTTTTTGCATTCAATACACAAAATATTAAATACAATCAAATTGTTTTACATTAAAACAGCCTAGTACAAATAAGTTCAAAAGTTTGCATTCTTTTGAAAAAGATTTATTTTAAATATTAAACGTTTTACTGTACTGTGCCTTTTTCAAACTGGGGTATCTCTTACAAGATCCATTAGATCCATTAAAGAAATGACATGAAAAAATACATTATTTAACAGGAATATTTATTGAATTTAATTTATTTATCCAGCACATTCCTCAGATTTTTTAATTAGATTCAGATCTGGGAAGTTTGGAGGCCAAGTCTACATCTTGAACTTTTTGTCTAATTTTTTGGACCATTCCAAAACACATTTTGCAGTGTTTTGGAGTGTATCCTGCTAAATTGATCAATATTATTAGGGAATACCCTAGCAATGATGGTATGTGCAGAACTTGGTTTGCAACAATGTTTAACTAGGTAGTATTTATCAAATACTTTTGTGAATTCCAGGACTCAATGCTTCTTAGTTAAACATTTCCCAGAATATCAGGCTCCACCAGTTTGTCTTCCCATAGTGCACCCTTGTGCTACCTCTTACCCACATAGGTACACACATGCTCCTGGCTGTCCAAATGATGTAAGAGGAAACATGAGAAAAAAATGGGTCACTACATCGCTTTTGAAAAATAACTGTTAGACATTTGGTGCCTAACATATCTGATCCCTTGGTAGGTGCCATTGTAACCATATCCGTATCTGTTTATACGCATAATTACTAACACCAAATGGTTATATTGGGTGCACTTGTCCTCTCAGTTATACCAGATACAGAAAAGCACTACATACTAACATATGTGTACAAACGTATGTATGGATGGGAGACTTTTAATGCAGTTAGGAGTTGAAATAATTCTCATGCTTGAGAAGATGGTGACAACAATTCGAAAGTAAAATAACTTTAATTGTAATATAATTACCATAAAGACCAACCACTGATTTTGACTGTGACTTTTCTGTTGGTGCCAGACAGGCTGTTTTGTGTATTTTTTTTTTAACATAATTATTTGAGATTTTGACATAACAGCCCTGAGATTTTACTCAGAATAGTTTAATAAAGAAAAACTATGCAGTAAGTGCTTCTGTATATTTAAGCACCTTGTCAATAGGGGAGGTCAACGGAAAATGTCTAGTCTAGGTTCACCAAGACTAGACATTTCTGGAGTTTCGGATTTCTGCTGAGGCACATAGATGGTAGGGACAGAATTTGAAAACAGAATAAATCTAACAACTGCCTCGTGTACTGGTGTGGGGAATGTTTTCTTGACTTATTAATACTAATCGATCGCTTGAATGCTACAGGCTATTTAAATATTGTTGCTTATCATGTGCAGTTCTTTATAGCCAAAATAATCATTTTCTGAAAGCACCCTTTAAACGTTAAGCATGGTAACTCACCATACCTATAAGCAAAAGTCGACTTAGTCTCTTTTGTTAATTACCATAAATGATTTAATGGCCAGTGTTGTAATTCTCATTTGCTGAAATGGGAGGTGACTGCAGATAATTTTAAACAATTTGCTTAATGCTATTGCTGAAGATGCCAGACCTCATAATTCTTATGAGGTCTTACAAGTACCAATATTTTGTTTTTTGTTTCAGGCTTGTTTTAAATAAGTGAATAAAAGAGGAACATAACTTATAAGGTTTCTCTCCTTTTTGCTTTCTGAATGAATGGTAAAGCAAAGCATTTAGAATATTTTTTCCGTGTTACTATTAACATTTACAAAATGATCTGGTCCTATTTAGGAAGAGAGCAAAATATTTGACTCTAATTTATATAAAAGTATTTTGTGATATTTGGTATCAAAAGCTACACTGATAAATAATGCAGTCAAATAATATAATACAAGAAAATAATTGCAACATGAATTGGAGGGTAATAGTAGATAGTGTATACAGTAATAGTAGATACATACATACAATAGGTTTTACATACAGTAAAATGTATTATATTGATTTCACATAAAGGAATCTAATCACTCTGGTGTTTGGAATTCGTGGCAAGAAAGTTTTGGAATTCTCATTTATACTGATGGTTTTTGTCCTTTAGTGGCAAAGATTTTAAAATTAAATTAGTTAAATCACTCCTGACAGACAGTCTGTTTTTAGTGTAGAACAATATAACTCATTTCCACATTGTCAATAGAACTAGCACACACAAATATTTATAGACACAAAACAATAGGTTACTGCGTGTAACCCCGGTTCTCTGAAACATCAAGTGGAAAGATCCACATATGGGAAGGGCATCCGTACCTCTGCAGAGGCATCCAATTGCACCAAGTCTGGCTTGACAGACAGGAGCGCGTGCCCAATGGCAGGTAAGAAAATGCCCCATACCCGAATGCATAGGCACCTGCACACGCTACCTTTCCTCAGTGAGCATATTCGCTTCTTGTGCCGCAAGCGGGGCAAACTTGGTGGATCTCTCCTCTTGATGTTTCAGAGAACCAGGATTATGAACAGTAACCTATTGTTCTCTTTCATTATCTCGTGTTCGAGATTAATCTATGGGAGATATGGACAGCTCCCCGGTTGCCCAATACACTCACAGTGAGGCCCTGTAAGCCAGAGCCCTCAATGTGGTGCAAAGCATGTCACAGAGTAGTAGACCTTACACATTGGAGGGTGAAAAACCCAGCCATTGAATCTGCCAAGCCTTTAGTGGAGTGAGCCCTGAGGCCACCTGGAGGCTGCACTCCCTTAGATTCATATGCCAAGGAGATAGCTTTAACAAGCCAATAAGAGAGCGTTGCTTAGAGATGGAATTCCCCATAACTCCGCAGGGCAAACATGGCATGAAGCATTCAGCCTCTGGTCCTCCACAGAGAAAAAAAAGGTGGAGGGTGAAAAGCGGAGAGCTCGGTCAAACCACCAATGAAAGCTGGGAAGCATTTAGGCAAAAAAAAATTCTTATCCCCATTGAGCTAGAATTTGGTGCATGAGGAATGAACCAAGAGTGCATGCAAATTACTGACACGTTTGGCGGAAGCCAAGGCCAGAAGCAGAGCTGTCTTTAAGGACAGAAGTTTGAGGGAGATATCCCCTAGTGGCTCAAAAGGCCGTTGGGCCAGCACCTCCAGCACCATGGAGAGGTCCCATTCTGGGACTACACTTCTGGTGACTGGAAAGGAGCGGTGAGCACCCTCCATACATCTACAGATAAGTGAGTGTTGCCCCACCGTAGTGCCACCATACCTGGCATGACACGCAGCGATAGCCGCTAAATAGACTTTAATCGTAGAAAAGTTCGTCCATGATCGATAAGGTCCTGCAAGAAGCCCAAAATATCAGCAACTGAGCACAGATATAAAATGAGCTGGTGCCTCTCGCACCACTCTTCAAACACACGCCACTTGCAATCATAAAGGGAACATGTGAAAGAGGCCCTGACATTCTGAATAGTTACAATAACACGAGGGGGAAGCCCCAAAGTGTTTAAATTTGCCATCTCATGGGCCAGGCCCAGAGAGCCACCCTTTCTGGGTGAGGATCGTAGATCTCCCCATTCGCTTGGGCCAGGAAGTTTGTGTGCAATGGGAGTGGCCATGGCTCTGCATAAAGAAAAGGGATAATCTTTGCTAGCCACAGTGTCTTGGGCCACCTGGGTCAGAGACAAACCCTCTACTTCCACCCTGACCAGGGTTGAGGTTATCAGGCAGAGTGGAGGGAATGCTTAGAGCAGCACGTTGGGCCATGGTTGAACTAGAATGCAGAGCGTCCATGCTGAGGGGGCATCCTCGTCCAGTAGCAAGAAGAACATAGGATAATAGGTGGTTTAGCACGAGGCAAAGAGATCGACGCCCGCCTGGCCAAACTTTTTCCATATCAGCCCCACTATCTGAGGGTGGAGACACTACTCTCCGTAGAGTGGGTTCCCCCTTGACAAAAGGTCTGTGCCCCTGTTCAGAATTCCCGGGACGTGAGTCACCTGTAACGACAGAAAATTATGCCTGCTCCATACTAACAGCTTGTGAGCTAGAGCATGAAGCTACAGCTGTCATATTGTCACAGCGCACCAGCAAATGATGCCCCTGCGAGCGGGGTATAAAATTATTTAAAGCCTTTCACACAGTAGAGCTCCAAATAGTTTAGATGGGCTGAGTGAAGTGTGTTTGGCCACACACCATTCACTAGTCTGCCTTCCTGTGTGGCTCCCCACCCTGTTAAGGAGGCATCTGTCGTTACCACTTTCCACAGCATGATCGGTCAGAGAGGGGTCCCATGAGCGTAAAACTCTGCAAGGTGCAGGTCTGGCGGAGACTGATCCAAAGATGTCCTCCTGAAGACAAATAGTGTGGTTCGATAACCAGGGAGCTGTGAGGTAGGATATATAGAAGTCGCAAAAAGTGAATGTGAACTAAGGAAAGGTAGCGCGTGCAAGTGCCTTATGCACTCTGGTAAATGGTGTTCCCTTAACTGCCATTGGGCACGTGCTCCTGTCTGTCAAGCCAGACTTGGTGCGATTGGATTCTTCTGCAGAGGTCAGGTATGGATGCCGTTTCTATAGGTGGATCTTGAACAATGCCCACCCTATATTGCTATTGTGGAATTTCAGATTTCATCATAACAATGCTGTTTAGCAATATGTATTGTACATCTCCATGTTGACAGAGGACATCTATTTTTGCCATTAGTTTATCGTTGGTGGTATGAAAATTAGAGAAAACCAGATGATTGATCAGACAAAATGGCCAAATACACTGGATAACCAAACAGATATTGCTGATGGAGGACAGGTAATTGAGCAGTCAAGTGTCACTCGTTCAGAAGAGGAGAATTCCTGCTGTTAGCTAGTGTTAGCGCCGTTGTGCATCCTGAGCAAGATTCGGTGCATTGACTGAAAATCTCTGCAAAAATAGATTTAAGTCGGGCCATTTCAACCAGTAATTTCATTTCCAGCATCGAACGATAGAAAGTTCAGGAAAGAATGGTATGCAAATTATGAAGGCTTGAATATAGTTTTGCCCTTGATCATGATTTTTTGTATATAAAATATATGAGAAACACAATTAGCCAGGAGAGACTCTCAGATATTGCAGTACTTAACCGTGAAAGGGCCATTCATGTAGATTTGGATAAGATAGTTAATTGCTTTGATGCCGTTTAGCCCTTTACTAAGGTAGAACGTTGTTGTAGGATGTAGTTTTTTCATGCCCCTCCCCTGACTCAAGAGTCAAATGTCGCTCATGGACACCAATACAGTCTGGCTCTTAACATTTTTTGATGTTTTGCTGTTCTCTCTCACTCTGCACATAGGCTCCACAGTGGATGGATAGTGACTCATGTCAGATGTGTGAGCAGCCATTTTTTTGGAACATTAAGCAAATGTGGGACACTAAGACCTTGGGTCTCAGACAAGTATGTTGCAAGGAGTACTATTGCTAAGAATGCAGGTGTATAATGATCCCATATTCTGCATAACAGTTTGCCCTGTTTTACTTTTCTTTGTTTTATTATTTGCTACATTTCATCAAACTAGAAGGCCTGTTAAAAAATACATACTGATTTCATGCTATCATTTGATTTATCATTTCAAGTTGCAGCAATAGCTGTGTTCAGGCAGTAATCCTGGAAATTTTGGATGTACCATAATTTTTTTTTCTGTGTTGTAGCACCATTGCAGGAAATGTGGTAAGGCAATTTGTGGGAAGTGTAGCTCTAAACAGTCAACCTACCCCATCATGGGCTTTGAGTTCCAGGTGCGAATGTGTGATGACTGCTACAAGACAATAAAAGAGGAAGAGTAAGTATATAATAAAAATGTTTAAAAAAGTATCATTATCATTTTGTCACATACACAGTGAGTGTGTGAGAGAATATGCATGTATTTTTTTGTCTAATAAATGTTTTTTATTAATGCATTTCTTTCGCAGTCGATTACCTATGGCTGTGTTCCATGAAGGGAAGCACAACATATCTCACATGGACATTGACATGTCTAGAGGCCTTATGGTCACCTGTGGGAATGACCGTATTGTTAAGGTAGCAAGTGAATTGTTAAGATTTGACTATGGAAATCCACATTAGGGTTGAAATTGTCTTTTAATTTGCATAAAGAGATTCATACAGCAAAAATAATTCTGGCCCAACTTCACTTATATTTGTTTTTTTTTTTTTTACAGATATGGGACATGAACCACGTGGTTGGCTACAACAATTCAGGGGGCTCTTTCTGAGTGATTGAACCATTTCAAACTTCACCCATGATTTTTTCCAACAGAAGCCCCATACAGAAGCTCTCAACTTTTTAATACACAAAACTGGCCTCTTTGTAGTAACATTTCTGTATGCCTCTGTAATCTATGTCATTTATGCCTCTGTAAACCTTTCTCTGTTTCTGTCTCTGTCTCTCCCCTGCCTTATTCAACTCAGGTAAAGAACTGTGAGTTTGATTCAGGCTCTAACAGTGACCTATAAATGCTATTGACATTGCCACAGAAAGGTTCTGTAGATAAAGATTAAGGTTCTGTAGATGAAGGTTCCTATTAAAAAAAAAAATATATATATATATATATTAGAGAGAGAGAGAGAGAGAGACTAATATACACCGATCAGCCATAATATTAAAGCAAATGAAAAACATTGTTTTCTTATTACAATGGCACGTCAAGTATATTTATACATGTTAAATGTATTACGCAGTGAACAGTCCATTGTCAAAGTTGGTGTATAGGAAGCATAAAACATTTATAAGGGCCTTTTTTAAAGAGGCAAATTGGAATAGCTAGATGACAAGCCAGATTTCTTGGACTACCCCACAAGATCTGTAATTTTAGAGACACTGTAACTTCATGTCATATAGCAGTCAAGTAGCAGTTTGTCCCCTCTTAAGGTTCAGATTCTTGCTGTATTTCTATGTTTCATTTTTAATTTCAACTGACTGTTCATTTGCTGGCCATTAAATCCCAACCTTCACATGTGCAGTGTACAGTGTGTGAGAGAGAGAGAAAACCTTAGTGAGGTAGGATGCTTATGTTGTGCAAGAACTGAAAATGACCAGTAAGTGTATATGGTACAGTCTCTCTCTCTCTCTCGCTCTCGCTCTCGCTCCTTCTATTTCACAGACAGACACAAACACACCCACATACACTAACTTGTTCATTCACTACATTTGTCCTTCGAAGTTGTTTTGCAATTCAGTGTTTCAAAGATGCCTTCGTTTTTGTGTTTTTACCAGTGTGCACGCAGATGAGAATTTCCTAAATAATTTTTCTACTGTAAACATGTCCATGCGAAAGCTGTGGACAAATATTGTGCTGGGCCATTTTTTGCTTTTTACTAACAAAGTGTTCACTATAGGGCGTAGCTTCATATTTTTGGGTCATAAAAAATAAAAGCCTTAATTAATGTCAGTTTATTTGGGCTGGGTTATTTTGTTCCCCTTGAAACAATATCTGACATAGATGTTGCAGTGCAAGATAAAGATATTTGGAGAGTAAATATAAAAAAAACCTAAATCCTTTTTAAACACCACTATGCTAAATACTGTTTCAAAATGTATATTTATTTATAACTATAAATTATATTGCAGCTGATTATGCCAGTGTACATTACGTAAACTCTTTATTTTTGCACAGTAAAGTGTGCAAAATGACAGAACATTTTCTAAAACCACTATAAGTACAGTATAAGGCTCCTAACTCAATTCAAATTGTCTCTTTTTTCATCTTCCAGCATTCCTCAGACCCACTGTAATACCACTGATGTATTTATATAGACATTTATTAATTATGCACCATGGGTCATATAACAATAGTTTACATGTTTAGTTACAATTAACACCTTAGTAAAAAAACAACAACAACAAAAAAACATTATTTGCTCATAACATAGTGAAACAGTAAAACATTTTAAAAACATTTTGCATATTAAGAGTAATTGTTGAACTATTCTACAGATCCAGACACTACAACCTTTCAGACAGAATGCACATGAAACCATTCACTGGTTTACTGGGTGAAGAATGAGAGTGATTTTGGTCTAAGCAGGTTCCCACCTGGTTGACCAGATCAGCTGAAGTCACTGTACATTACTGAAAACCCATGGTTAAACCAATGAGATGGCATAAAAGGCAAACAAAATTTTGTAACAACATGGACAAAATATTTTAATATGAATGCAAATGGATGTATGTCATTTTTACTGGAAACATTCTCACTGTTTGCAAACTGTTTTGCACCCTGAACCATGAAGTGTTCATATTTACAATAAGTAATACCCTAATGTAGACCCAACATTTAAATATATTATTAGTTAAATAATGTGTTATTTGGTAAATTGTGTGTGTTAATTTTTTTTAGTTCAGTTTCTGTTTTCTTACCTAATCTGCATAATGTGTATGTGTGTTACATAAATGGCAATGTATGTATTTAAAGGGAAACTGTCCTCGGTGTATTGTATGGCTAACATTTGTATTAAAGTGATTCTGTTTCTCTTTGTATGTTTAATTAGGTTGGAAACCTTTTGCTATCTCATCCATAACGCTCATGAACTTCTCATCTTCCATTTGGGAACTATGTGTCCAGGCCAGTGGCAGATGGGCTGATACCATCCTTCGATCTATACCATGCAAAAGAGTAAAAGTACAACAAATCAATGCAATATGAGAGTTGGATAGTGTTTTTCTGGCTTGATTTATTTCAATTTCAGTTCTACTCTATGAGCTGATTCTTGAGAATATTGCAATGTCCTCTAGAAATGAAGGTAATCTCAAAAAAGAAAGACTCAAAAAGATTCAACACACATGCTCAACACATATGCTTCAATTTAAGCTTTCATGTCATTGAGCTATACAGCATGCTGAGACTTTAAAATTCTGAAATGTATAGTTTTCTTGTTATAACAAGTTTTATTTTTTTTGTTAAAATAGATATTTAGCATAATAATAATTTTTTTTTCTTAGGAAGATACTCTTTTTAAATGTTTTTTTTTTTCTTTCCAAGATAAAACATTCTCAATTATAACAAGATGTTATGGAGCAACACATTTAATATTGTATTGCTTGTGTGTCAGACACTCTTTTTAACACAACTGGTGGGGATTTTTGTGTTGTAAGCATGGTAAATCTTCTCTGGCCACTTTTATTAAGATGCGTATTTCAACAATATAATTTAGATTATCCGGCATGGTTTGAAAAACAAGTGAACCCATGTTTGCATGCTCTTATGCATTAAGTTGCTATCCATATACATTTATGAACTGTATGTGTATTGTTCATACCTTGGAAAAATCTCCCACTGGGATTTGTGACTGCAGCCTCAGACACTGCGAGCCACACCATAGTGTCAGCTCCCTGTTCTGGTGTTCGCAAACGCGCTTTCATTGAGTGGTAGAAGTCAGGCATGGCATTTGCAATCACTAGAAGAGCAGAGAGATGGAAAAAAGCTTTCATTTCTACATCTAGCTCAGACTATTTTAATTATATGTATAAACATGTAAAATGTAATTACTTGGTGTATCCACCCAGCCAGGATGCATTACTGAGAAGTGGATGCTTGTGTGAACTTTAGCAAACTGTTCTGTCATCACCACTTGCTGCCTCTAAAACAACCAATGCTTAATTACCCATCACTAAAATATACCAAATATAAATGCACTCATAAGCCTAGTGCCAAATCAGCATGCATATTTTGTTTTGTGGATAAATACCACACATTTTTGTATTGTTTTTGCATACCTTGTTTTGGGCATATACCATAGTGCAATCATATCTGCCTCTTTGTGACTGCAAATTTCCTGTACGTAGTTTTTGCACCAACATCCCACCAGATGTCACTGTGATCTAACAGAAAGACATTAAGTGCTGTCATTGCATTGACTTTTACAGTGTCATGTGTCTATGTTTGAACTTACCACTCTGGGGTCAGTGCTCTTTTCCAAAATGGGAATCAGGCTCTTGATAAGAATGTACATGGCTGGCAGAGTAATGCACGGAGAGACAATAAAATAAAATTGTAATACTTTAGAAAGCTTTGGGAGAGCAAACAATTGAGTACTAATCCAAATTTTGTAGTTATAGTGAAAACTATACCAGATAATTGTATACCAAATTCTATTTATGAAGTCACTGTGTTGCATTTGTATTTGGATGATTTCTATTTTATTTGGAAAATGAACTTTACACCATCCATGTGTGTCAAACTTCACTCACCAAGTGAGTTAACGGCAAAACTCTTTTCAAAGCCCTCTGCATTCACTTCTCGCTTAGTCATCATACAACCTGCATTATTGATCTGCAGTATCACAGCAACATACAATTCATAAAATATCAGTTCATTACTGCATTTTTTCTGCATAGGCTAAAGGAAAGCAGATCACTTACCAGAACATTAAGCATTTTGTATCTTTTTTTGAATGCCTCTGCAAACTCCCATACCTTCCTGGTTTCAGATAGGTCCAGGATGTGCACATATACTTCCTGTAGTTACAGACTCAGAATCAGCAATGTCATATTACAGCAATACCTTTTTTTCTTACATGGAAAAACAGCACAGCTAAAACAAAATCAATATATAACGTAGGACAAAATCAGTAATTAGGGCCCGAGCACCGAGGAGCAGGCCAGAATGGCCTGCACCAGAGGTGCGAAGCCCTATTGTTTTCCTTAGAATGTATTTATTTATTTATTTATTTATTTATTTTTACACACATTGGCTATTAGAGGTCTTTTACCATGCTCAAAAACTCTTGAAATTTGGCACACACATCAGAGTCCTTTGTCACTAGGGCCAGACAAAGGGTGGAATATGGGCGTGGCAGGGGGCTCTGTAGCGCCCCCTGTAATTCAAAAACAATCATTTTTGCACAGATCGGGCAATTATGTACGCACATGTACGAGAGTTGGTACGCATATAGATCTCATCGACCTCATTTTAAATACTCCTCCTAGGGAATTCATGCGATTGACTTCAAACGTGGCGAAAATGATGCCTAGACATTGGACTTGCTAAATTGCGAAGGGATTTTTGATATCTCAAACGGTGCTGCCATGGCGAGGCGACGAATTTATGGCGAATTCAGAGAACAGGAAGTGTTTAATATCTAAAGCAAAAAATGTTTTATTCGACGAGACCCAGTGTCTATGTTTGGCCAAGGATTCTGATCGCATCGATGTGCCTATTGTGAATCTCGGACATAGCGCCACCAACAGGCGCCACTAAGTGTGTCAGTCACAAAAGGTGGATTTTTTACCAGTTGCATGTGGTGAACTTTTAAATACTCCTCCCAGGATATTTATGAGATTGACACCAAACGTGGTCGACATGATGCTGAGACATTGTAGATAATAAATTGTGAAGGAATTTTTTATATCTCGAACGCTGTTCCCATGGCAACGCGTCAAACTTTACTTTTATTTTAGGCATATTTAAGCTCTTGGCATGCACTTTGTGTGCCTTAACATGCTCGAAAACACCGGAAATTTGGCACAAACGTCAAAGTCGTCTGGCCTTAGGACCGTTTAAAGGCTGGAACATAGGCATGGCAATAGGGCTCTGTAGCGCCCCCTGTAATGCAAAAACAAATATTGGTGCACAGATCAGGCAAACATGTACGCACATGTACTAGAGTTGGTAGGCATATAGATCTCATCGACCCAAACAACTTTCACCATCAAACCTATTAGCTCCGCCCAACAGGAAGTCGGCCATTCTGGATGGTTTCAAAAGTGCATGTGGTGAACTTTTAAATACTCCTCCTAGGGAATTCATGCGATTGACATCAGAAGTGGTGAACATGATGCGGAGACATTGCCCTTGCTAATTTGTGAAGGGATTTTTGATATTTTGAACGGTGCTGCCGTGGCGAGGCGACATATTAATGGCGAATTCAGGGAAAAAGGAAGTGTCTAATATCTAAAGCAAAAAATGTCTTATTTGGATGACATGCTGTGTATATGTTCGGCCAAGGATTCCAATCGCATCGATGTGCTTATTGTGAATCTCGGACATAGCGCCACCAACAGGCGCCAGGAAGTGTGTCAGTCACAAAAGGTGGATTTTTTGACAGTTGCATGTGGTGAACTTTTAAATACTCCTCCTAGGATATTCATGCGATTGTCACCAAAAGGGGTCAACATGATGCCGAGACATTGTAGATGATAAATTGAGGAGGAATTTTTGATATCTCAAACGCTGTTCTCATGGCAACGCGTCAAACTTTACTTTTATTTCAGGCATATTAAGGCTTTTGGCGTGCTTAGATTAACTTGAAATTTGACACATACATCACATTTGACAAGTCACATACATCACAAGTGTGGACAAAAAGGTCGGACAAGAGTGTGTCTCTTAAGTGGCCCACTAGCGCCCCCGTTTGTCTAAAATGTGGGGTTTCTTTTACTTACAGTCCCCAAATTGGTCAGTAACAACATACAATAGTCCACTGATATTTACCCACTTGATGCACTTGCACACCGTGCATTGTTTTCTGGGGGGCACCGTATAGCAATACACAAATGTGCGAGGGCCCGCCATCGCTGCTTGCAGCTATATTTTTATTTGATTTCAGACACGAAAATTATCTGACATGACAAAATGAGCTGTCACATCCAATTTCCACTAATCATCCTTGTGATATTAAAGGGTTTTTTTTGTTGTTGTTGTTATAAAAGATAACAAAAATCTATAATCAGGGTGGTTCAACAATGTTACAGATTCAGTGGTGAGTACAAATATCCATCTCCAAATATCTTGTGTTGTACCACAATCTTGGTGAATGCTGTGTGTGATAAGCTATTTAATAATATTTTTGCTAAGTATTTTGACAAACCCAGTGGCTGACCAGATATCTTTATTTGTTTTATCATGGTCACATGCTTTGCTAGCTCTGGACCTCCAAGCGACACTCACATCCAATGTTCTACCTGTTTCTGGGTTGAATATCTCTGGAAGACCTTAACAAATCCCTGCCATAAGTGTATCCTGATGTCACTAGAGGCGAGACAACAGCTGCTTTCAGGAATGGGGACCCTAAGTTTCAAGGGGTTTCTCCTCAGGCTCTGATTATAGCTCATCTGTATATGGGCAAGCAACTGCCAGGTAAGGTTGTAGGACCACCAAAGAAAAACAGGCCCTGTCAGCTGTGTTGGTTTACCATGTGGCTGAAGTTACATACATGGATTCTGATCTCCAAACCTGACTGTAAAATGTATATATATATATATA